>JAPYMA010002101.1:0-64369 GCA_035041965.1 Anisakis pegreffii
ATTATTATTATCATGGTATTATTATTATTATTATTATTATATATTATTATATATTATTATCATTATTATTAGTATTATTATTACTATTATTATTATTGTTATTATTAATATTATTATTGTTATTATTATTATTTCTATTATTATTATTCTTCTTCTTCTTCTTATTATTATTATTATTATTATTACTATTATTATTATTATTCTTATTATTATTAGTCTTATTATTATTATTATTATTATTATTGTTATTACTGTTATTATCCTTATTATTATTATTATTATTATTATTGTTATTATTATTATTATTGTTATTGTTGTTATTATTATTATTATTATTATTATTGTTGTTATTACTATTATTGTTATTATTATTATTATTATTGTTATTATTCTTAAACTGGTCTATCGCTGTAATCGTTATCACGTTACGCGCCCTAATGAAAGTGGTCTGATCTATCAGGCAACAAAAAGTTGAACGTGTTAATGATTGAACATCAGTAAAGAATTGCTTGTAGAAGCTGGAGACAAATAGCTGTGATTTTCATGGGAAAATCGCTTGGCAAACCAATCAAAAACATTCTTTCTGAATTCTTCATACGTGAATGAGAATTATATGTGTGCAAACTACAATACGATGTAAATAATGATTATTTTATGCATATAAGACGATATTACGAAGAGACTGGGTAACACTTGGCAAAGGAAGGCAAGATCAAGGACCGAATGGAAACGCATTGTGGCCAACAACGTTACATTCGTTTGATAGCCTGGCTAATACTGGTACTCATGATAATGACTGGCATGCATTTAATCGGTTTCATTCGCTTATTTATTCGAAGGAAATCAAAAATTGCCTTGCGATTCTATTCGGTTCTATTCGAATTCAATGAAATAATCAAAGGATGGAGTATTTTTTGTGCACACATTCATCGCTAATCACATTGCTGATAAGTGCGTTTGTTCTTCGATGCCGTCAGTCCATTAGATGAATTGAACACAGAACTATGACGTAATTATGTATGCTTTATATGAGCAAATTCACTCGTAATTCTGCTGAGTTGTAAGCAAATTAACAAATAAATCTGTGAACGTTAAATCTGTGAAGCGCATTTTGAAGAAAATCTTGCAAATGAACTATCGGTTGTTCATTATCATGCTGGCAAGTTTTTTTTATCCATATCATCATATGATAACCTCTATCGGTTGCATGCTGCAGTGCCTTGATTGTTTTGTTTATCTACAGTTGCATTTGTTAGCATTAACACGGTGATATGCTCATATCAACATCATCTCTGCACTGATGTTATTTACTTGGGAAAAATTCAATTCAAAGTGCAATTTCATTTAGCGATCGATTCTTTTTTCATGGTGGTGTTTTTATTGATGTTGATCAATCAGTCAAAAACCATTGCCAATCAACCACATCAATCTTCGCTCGTTCAATTCTTTGCTTACCAATTATCAGTTTCTTTTCTTTGCCAACAATCTTTGTCAACAGTCTTTCTATATTTAACGTCTTGTTTTCCAATATTTCAGATATATTCTATTGAAAATCAGATGTACTCAGTTGCAAGATGCGCTCATATTATCTATATGAGACATGTGAACTGATCATTGAACTCAAGTTACAGCTAAAATATATGAAACATAAACTCAAGCTATGTAAACTAATTGTTGTTGTTGTTGTTATTTGTTAGCATATCAGTACAATTCCACTGGAACTTCATCAATTTGCACTTCATCAATTGAAAAACTGATATCTATCATAAGTATACTGAAAAATCTGTTTCACTTAAGTATAGAAAAAAGCATTCTTTCGTACTGGTAGAAAAAAAAGAAACGAATGAAAGCCAATTAGCAGTTGCTGTGGACAGCCTTTCGAAGTTTCGAACCATTCACTAAATTTATGATCGGTAATTAGTACTTAATTTGTTTGCGATGTTTCCGTTGAGGTGATGATGATATTACGAAGTAAACGCAGAGTATTTGTTCTGTTTGGACAAGTTTAATTCATTGCGAGTGTTCATCTTGTGCACTGCGATTACCAAAAAGTGTCGTGCTTCAATTCGGATCTTTCGCTTTTAGGTTCGCTTAGTTATGATTGATGTGGTCGTGCTCGGAAGTATTGTTCAAGATCTCATCAGGTCAGTTTATCCAACAACATCAGCGCATTTGTTCCAAGAGCGAACAGTATCTGACTGCTATGAAGTCATAGGTAACTTGTTCAAGTCATCATCACACTCATAGCTTATCGCCAATCCATAAGATTTTTCTCCTCCAGCTAGACGAGGTTCCAAGCTGCGAGAGTACTTTATCTCTATATGTCCTTAATGAAAAATCGTCTAGTCTCAGAGTCTGAATGAAAGTAGCCTAGTAACTGCCTAGGATCTGAGAGTCTTTCCTTAATAAGGAATTCCATCAATTCATTCTAATCTCTATGAAAAGTATTGATATTTTCGTTAGCAAATGCTCAGCTCCACACATATCCACAGTCCTATCGGCAATAATCCGATAGATACTATCATTGATATTCCGCACATGAACCTTAGTCGTAAGCAATCTCTGATTCAGTACGGTTCTATAAAATTCAATTTTTAGTTATGCGAATCGATTTCCGCGTCCTGGTGAATGCATACGAGGTAACTCATTTGAAGTTGGTTGCGGTGGACGGGGCGCCAATCAAGCAGCGCAAATTGCGAGACTCGGTGGAAGGGTTGTTATGATTGGAAGGGTTTGTGTTGCCTTACATACAATGGTTAAATTGACAGGTTGCAATCGTGGAATTCTATGTTCCAGTGCCTTAGCAGCACATCAATGAATTTTATTGCAAAAGCTATTGACGAATGCTTTCCAGATGATATAAGAGCATAAAACATTTCACTGAATGATTGTGATTGGAAAGTTTTGCTTTCTAAAGGTTGGCAATGATGTGTTCGGACCGTTGAACATTGAAAATCTTCGAAATACTGGAGTGATTACGGATTATATTGAACGAAGCAATACGGCTGGAACGGCAACTGCTATGGTAACGGTCACTGAGGAGGGTTCGTTACCTGTTCGAAAAATTTTTGCTGATCGAACTCAAATCCTCTCTGAGAATTGCTTTTAAAGTCAATTAGAGATTTTCAAATAGAGATTTGAGCGAAAAACTCTAAATGAGATGAAAATTTCTGAGCAATTTGATGACTCACTTGAACTCATCAAAAATACTGCTCACTCTATGCAGGTGAAAACTCAGTTGTTGTCATATTGGGTGCCAATATGGAAATAAAGCCATCACGAGCCGAGCAATTGGAAGCCTTAATTGCAAATTCGAAAATTCTACTCACTCAGTTCGAAATTCCGTATGATACACTGAAACGTGCATTCCAAATAGCCAGGAAACATAAAGGTAGGCTCAGCGTAAAGAATGTTTAACGAAGATAGCTTTTATTGAATATTTTTCGAACAGAAATTCTAATCCTCAAATCTCATCACAATTGTAGATTGCACAATAATAGGATGTTATGAATTGTATGGATCAGAGAACTTCGATAATAATCAAACGATCAAAAGATGTAACTTAAATCAGCGTGTTCTGTTGAGGATTATGAAAGTGGTGGTCAGCACTGAGAGTCGATATTAGGTGACATTTGAGGTTTTTGCAGTAAAGGTATTTTTCAATTTGGGTCAGTCCGCGCCTGATTTTGATCCAAGTATCCTGGGATTGGTTGACGTTCTGTGTATGAATGCGAGTGCGGTGAGTGAAGTACAATTTATCTCACAATTAGGATATTTTTGAGAAATTCTTGCTCATAAACGTAATGTTAAATTCTGATTACTGCCCTTATTTCCTTAATAGATCTAGAATCGTTTGTTATTTTTCGTTACACTGGGTATTGAGATGTTGATCTCTTTTCAGCATCTCTCATCCAAGATTTTGATCATTTTTAGACCGAGAATTTATCTGGCCAAGCGATCAGATGCATAGAGGATGCAGTTGTTGCAGTCAAAAAGATTGCTCGCATGGGTCCGAAGGCTGTTATCACCACTCTGGGATCGAAAGGTGCCGTTGTGGCCACAAAAGACTCTTTTGTGGCTCACGTCCCAGTGCCACCAGTCAGAGCTACTGATGTTACGGTATGTGTGTTATCCTTCAATCAGAACACCTCAACAAGACATCAACAATTCGCAAAAACTGTATGAAGCGATTTTTTTTCGGTATTACCCGAACAATTTAATTTTAAAAGGAGTATCTGACAAATTAAGAATGTTTCAGAATTTTAGATGAACTTAACATTCATTGAGTAATATTACTATATTACTCGTTTCTGATATTTGGGGTAATCACATAAGAGCTCGGTTTTATAGGGCGCAGGAGACTCATTTTGTGGGTCGTTGGCCTATTTGATGGTGGTGAAGCCAGATCTAACGCTCGAAGAACAAGTGCATCGTGCACAGTTGGTAGCATCAATTTCAGTCCAGCACAAAGGTACTCAAGCTTCGTATCCTTGGGCCAGTGATCTGCCCGAAGATATTCTTGGATGATTGATTCGATTCAGCCGTCTTCAATTCATACGAATAACCCAAAATAAGATTAATTTGCTCAAGTTGAAACGACTATTTTTGCTCAAAATTTAATATTCCAATTAGAACAATTGAATATTCATATCAAAAAATATTCACGTTCATATCAAAAATGAACTGATAGTATTCAATGCTCAACAAACAGAGCATCCTACGGCTGATCTATCGAGTTCCAGATAAATTTGATTGTATATATGTTGAAGATATGTTGAGGTTATCCAGTTGATTAACTGAATAAAGATTTTTTTTCGACTTTGATTGATGTGTTCGGCGATACCATCCCAAAGTTGACCCACAGCGATCACATTCGTCAAGTTAGCTGATTCATCGGAGGTAAGTACTCAATCGCAGAACAGAACTGCAGAAATGCAGCTAAAAGCTGGAGATTGAGCGATTTAGCTCAAAGGTAACTCTGCTTTTTAAAAAGCTCAAAATGCCGTCTTTATGGCATATCATGCGAAATTCAGCAACATCTCAGAAGCTGTCCAGAATCGATCGCAAGCATACGTACATACTTTATTCAAACCTTTCAATCTTCTCACAATCAGTTGACTATGCTAAAAATTCGACTATTACTGAACAAAGCTGAGGATAGAGAGAGTCTGAATATGGTGCTGCTCACAGCAGTAGAGCAGTGCACATTCCTATAGCATTGAATGATGAAAACAGAGAGAGATCAATTGCATGCAGTTTGGCGGCGTTATGAAATCACTCAGCCGAGTGATAAACCCTCCGAAATGCAGTTGTATTCCGGAAATCTGCAAAGTCAGTCAACGATATACATAAATACATTTCTGAAAATAGGAAGTTTTCAGAATCACATAATTCGAAGAATTAGCGTGCTGCTCATCAAAGCAGGGATACTTAGTTTGAAGGTGGTACTCGTGGAAAGTATAGAGTAGGGCGGCATAATGAAATCGCCGAGCCATTTTGAAATATCTTCAGAAATCTAGCTATATCTCCAAAAATACGCAAAATTAGTCGCCAGCACATATACTTTTCTGGAAGTAGAGAATTTTCCGCATCAGAAAGTGTCAAAAATCATGCATGCAGCTGACGAGCAAAGCGCAGAGCTCACCTGGTTTGAAGATTTCACTCATGGAAAGTAGGCGTGAGGCGGTGAATTAAAATGGCTTAACTATTTGACATAACTTTAGAAATTTCGGTATATCTCCTAAAACCTGCTAAATGCTGCATATGTATTTTTCTAAAGCTAGAGAATTTTCCGAATCCGAAAGTGTCAAAAAATTTGCGTGTTGCTGAACGAATCTAAGAATATGCTTAGTTTGTACAGATGCTCCAGATATCCGTGGTTGATTAACACGGCGATCAATTGAGAGTGTCGGTAAAGCGAAAATGGCCGTTTGTAAGATACACCTTCCATAATTCCGCTAAAGTTTGGAAAATAACCTTAATCCGCCACACTTTAATAATCTTCTGATGCTAAAGAATCGTCTGAATCGGACCGTGTTGAAAAAACGGCTGTTGCTGAACAAATCTGAGAGTCAACCTAATTTAAGGATGTCACCTTACACTCCTTTAGTAATGCTTTGGTGGATCAACATTGGGATCAAATCTGCTCACCGACATTTTATAGATTCAAAAATTCAGATGAATCTTAGAAATTACGGATTTTGAAATTAATGTGACTGGTTCAATTGCTGAGGTTCTCTCTAATTCGACAGCGCTGAATTTAGTAATCCAAACTGACAATGAGCGTAAATTCATCTTGAGCATGGCACCATAGAACTAAAGGACCGCGTTTCCACTATCACTTTAATCATAATGTTCTAAACGATCGAAACTCGTTTGCTTACAATCGATCATGCTAATTCAATTACTCAATCAGTGCATAAACACAAATTCGGTGAATCTATTACAACAAAGGCGATTGAGTTGTCACCGGGACTGACTGATCAAAAACCTTGAACTTAGGTGAAATTCTCTGTTGGATCAACCGTAAAAACAATGGTGTGCACAGGAATGCTATGCAATTTCATGACCTCATTTAACTATAACATGTCATTTTCATTTCATTTCAGTCATTCATTCATTCATTCACCATTCTATCATCTTTCATATCTGTAACATCTAATTTTAGCGCTCACTTCAATTTCAGTTAACGATTTATTCATATCCATTTTATAGATTTTCTCAATTTCCACTCGACATATTCACTTATCAGCTAATTTCTTTGAATTGTCCAAAACAAATGCACAATTGGATTGCATTGGATTATAGTTACTGTTCGTTATCACTACAAGATCGCTTTTATTTTGAATGTAATCATTATGATAAATGACTTCTGGTGTACCAGACAATTCTAGTTGATTCAGATCAAAGTTGGGAACGGCCAAGTGATCGAATCTATGTTTTGTCTAAATTGATCAAGTGATCAACGTTTGGAAATTATGCAAATATTACCTCATCAAATAACTGCGCTGTATATCTGGCATCTGAACGTCTTTATAGCTGAATCGATGCACAAAATCATTTATTCACGCATAGAATTTGAACGATTTCACAGTTGACCTAAGCGATGTGTTGAAGTTGCACGATTGCCGATGAAAAACATCGAAATACTTCGAAAATTGTTAATCGATAATTTTTCTGGAACAGTAAAACGCCAGTTGATGATTATGTATCGAATTGTATGATGCAATTTCCAGTTCTAATGAATGCTGATTTTACGACAGACTTACAGGGTGACGAGTTGTACGATGTACTTCTTTCAGATGCGCCATTTAAAATGGAATAACTCATTGAGAAATTCTCATTAGTATCATTATTTCATGATTTATATCGAACATTTTTGTAGTAATCACTCACAAAAGTGACCAAACGCAATTGCTCGTAAACAACCAGTTTTTTGCACCTAATTTCTCGTCATGAACTCACTTTTTGCAAGATTTTGCAAAAAATCTCGTTTCATTCCGAGAAAATTTCCATAATTTGACGACAGACATGCAGCAGCTCACTACATTTGTCTATAAGATTGACTGTAAGATTGCAGTTGAGAACAAACAAGCAAAATTGTCTCATTCACATTTGCATTCCTCGAGAAAATTTCAACCTTCACGTTATGTTCAGCTAACAAATCACAGTTTAATGACTGAAAACTTGAATCATTCAGACAATTAGAGCCAATTGCAGCACTTGAACATTCAGCAAACGCATAAAATATTCGCCAAACTATTAAAAATATGCATGGTCTCACCCGAATGCATGCACTATTTTCACGCAAAAATTTTTGCAGTACTTTGCGTTTCTCAAGTGCTATCAGCCATTAAAATGTCGTCAACAATTGATTAATTGATTTTTAGATTATCGGAAAAGGACGAGTTGGACACTGAAAACACCGAAGTAAAAATTTTTAAGAGAGATGATTGTCTCAGTTCTGGGATTCAGTTTAGTTTGTTTGGCGTTGTTTGTGGTGATGATCGGTATTGCATCGTTGGGTCTCGCGCTTTTCGTCATCCTTAAGGATCGATTGTTTCCAGTTGATGCGAGTGCACATATCGGGCAGTCCTCTCGAGCTCAACTCAGCCACGGTGTTGCTCACCCACCAGCACACAATCCTAACTTTTATAACGGAAGTTCGTTTTTGGTTCTGGTCATTCTCTCTCATCGAATTCTAACGTTGTTCTCCAAAATTTAAAATCTTTAATACTCGATAATTGTCCGTAATTAAGTACATAGATGAGAGTGACAAACAGCGAATAATTTCCTTTGCGTTATTTTCTTGTGTCCAACATGAAAATTTACCAATTCTGCATGAAAATCTCAACCTATAAAGTAATGCAATTGAACAGTTGAAACGTTCTTGTAAAATCGTTTCCGTAAGTAAATATGTTCAATTTCAATGTTACTCTCAATTTCTCGAGAGAATGCTTGATGTAACAAATTTGGGAGAAATAGAATTTTCGAATAATGAAACGGTCTGATCAAATATCTTGAAATATTGAGAGCATCAGTAGGTGTTCGCTGCAATCTAGTTAATTCCAGCAAATGGTCATGTTGCGGATGATATCGATGGATTCCACAAATTCAATCGGGTATATCCATTGAGTGGTCAAGATTTAAACGGATCGGATGTGAAGGATCTGGATAAAATAACCAAACTGAGAACACCCAGAGAAGCAATTGAGTCTGCGGTAAGCGTGTTGCTAATTAGCATGATAAGATGGTCGGAGATGTTGCTATGAATCTATTCGAAATATATTCCATTTAAACACTTGTGTTGACTGTATTCATTACCTTAACTTCACGATATTCATGTCTCGCTTCGAGATCAAATCAAGTTTTAGATCAAGTTGATCATACTCAGTTGATCTTTTCACAGTTCGGGGGATCTACCTTGCTTTATGATCTGCTGATCGTTTTGATCTAGAACATCACTTCCCTAGGGAATAATGAAACTTTCGTGTTCACATTCCAAATGTTAATTCGTCATTTTCTCGTGAACTAACGGAAAATAAATCCCAATCTCAGTATCGTGAAGGAGGAACTCCTGTGTTCTCTAGCGTGATACGATGCGATCAAAAGACGATTGGCTAACGTACCGTTTAAACGCACAATATTCAACTACAATGAATGTCCCAAGCAATTTAGCAGATATGATACATGAAAGATGCCAGATAGATTATGTGATGATATACATTACAAAATAGATATTAGACTAAAGAATCCATCGTTACATATCGTTATCGTTAATAAGATAATTTACGACACTCAGAGTCTCCATTGAATTTCACCAATTGATTCACCCGAAAAAAGTTTTTGTTAATCTTCTTCAATTGAGTCTGCGGTAAGCGCGTTGCTAATTAGCATGACAAGAAGGTCACCATAATCATTTCTTATTGTCTTTGTGTTGATTGCTGCAATTGTTTAATGCTTGATCGTTTTGTGTTATTATTTTTTTTGTTATTGTTTTATTTTTGTTCACTTTGTTTCTAAACAAGAATAAGTTGTCCATTCTATAATACAATATGCATCAAGAAACATAAAACGCAATAAAATGTAAGCAATATGAGAAATGAATTCTTCAGGTTTCTGCAACGAATGCCGCGAGCGAAACCACGAACACTACAAACAACGGTAGTAACGCAACTACCGAACTGCTTTCAACGAACAACACTGAAAATAACGAGAAAGGCTCTTCTGAAGGCAACCAAGACGGTAATGGTAATAGCAACGAGAAGAAAAATGATACTGTGAAATGCGAAGCCTCCGCTTCATGTTCCTCTTCTTCCTCCTCATCCTCCTCTTCCTCTTCCTCCGCTTCTTCCTCTGCTTCTTCCTCCGGTTCCTCGTCCTCCTCGTCGTCCTCCTCCTCCTCCTCCTCGTCATCTTCAAAACCATCCGGCTCATCATCGTCATCAGAAGAAAGCGATTCTGCTGAGACGAAGACACCTATTGGTAAAAAAGTGCACGCCGAAGGAGAAACACAAAATCGCGTTGATCAAACAACTCAACAGCAACAGCAAGAAGAATCCTCCGCAGAAGTTGAAACAACAGTTGAAACTACTACAAGCTATCAATCGACTTCACAATCGCCAGCAACCAATCAAACATTTGCAGCAACTGAAGTCATCTATGAGAATCTGACGACTCTAACCAGTGCACCACCATCATCGTTTGATAACGTTCAACAAAATGCTTCTCTTGAACAAGCTGTTCCTAGAGTGTCACCGATAATCCAGGTAACCGAAAACCCTGGTCAGCAGACGTCTGCAAACTTATACACTCAACAAAGTGCCCAGCAAGCATCAGAGAGCTTGACAACAACACAGGGTTCTCCTGTAGAGCAGCCATCAGAACCTCAATTGTTAGCAATACCTCAACCACCTGAAAGATCTGCATCGCTATCACAAGTTACAAATCCTACTCAACCGACCCCATCGACCTACACATACACAGTTATATACCAACAACAACAGACACAGGTATCTCCAGTCACGTCAACAGTTCAGCCACAGCAACAGCAGCAGCAACCATCCACCTCGTTCACATCACTACCTGAGTATCCCTATCAAAAGCAACCGCAACAACAACCATCTGTAACAGTCCGCTCACCAGAATACGCTCAACAACATACAAACGAAATTTCATCCGATTTATACCTTCAACAGCTCCAAGCAAGCTTACCACAGTCTCAAAGACCGTCATCAATACAATACCCTCAAACGCCCGCTACCCAAGTCCAATACATTCCAGCTGAAATGTCAACTGCCCAACCTCAAGCGCACTCCACCCAATTACCTCAAGGTTTTCAACTGGCTCAACGATCACCATCAGGTGTTCAGGCTGAAGCCATCCAAACAACGACATCACTACCATTAACCACTACATCAACAGCCAAATCGATCACTACAGAAGTAACACTCTCAGCTGGAGCTCGTTTTCAGAACGTTCCTTTTCCATCAACATAATTTGTATGACCCGATGAAGCATTCCATGTCGAATTTTATCATTGCATTAATTTATGCTTTTTGTCTCATATGACTTCGAAGTTGCCCAATAAAAGAACCACCATTCAATTCAGCTCTGCAATTTTGAGCACTAATACAAATCATTATCGCTGTTTTCATAGAAAGTGATCAAAATGAGTTCCTTGAAATATAATAGGCGATATATGAAGCGTTCGAGTTCGACTTACTGAATACTCACTGATTCTGATAAAATTTGCTAATCATTTCTTAAGGTGTTTTGTTTTGATTGCTGAAATTGCTTGGTGCTTGATCGTTTTGTGTTTTTTATTATTGTTTAATTTTTGTTTACTCTGTTTCTGAAGAAGAATGAGTGTAGGTCGTCCATTATATTGTGCGCATCAAGAAACAGAAAACACAATTGAATGTAAACAATATGAGAAATGAATTCATTGGAGGCCGTTCAGTTCGGAGAATAAATTACTCATGAATCCGAGATCATATCATCCTGATGATTACTTGATCCAGATCGTTAGACCTCATATTCATGGTGTCTATTAGGATGTTCTCTATTCCCTAGAAATTTCACATAGATATATGTGACTTTGGAGCAATTATAAATTAATATTGTCTTATTATTGTTAATATTTGCGTTACACACAGAAGATTCACTAGAATATGTAACACAATTTCTTAAATATTACACTTATAATCACTCTTGAAATGTTGTAAAATCGTTCATTCTTTACCCGAAGTGTTCTGTTTTCAATTTCCAATCAAATTTCTCATTCTATGTGAACCATGCAGCGAAATTTTCTCATTCCTTCACTGCAGACTTATTGCGATCACTCTCATTCCATTTCATTTGCTCTTTTATTGGTTGATATGACAACAGACAGAGCATGTTTGTGAAGGCAGTGACCATCGAAAGAACAAATTTGAGTACTATTGCGTGGAAATTTCAGAACAAAATGAATATTCCGCATTCTATTCCCACTGAATTTCTTGAAAATCCTCCAAATACTGCTGTGAAATATGTCGAGATATCGATGTCGGGAAGCGGCGCATCACCTTGCTGTGAATATCGGCAGCCTTTCGAGCATCGAATTGACATGTGCCAATCAGATGACACCCGAATGAATCAAGTCAAATAAAGCTTTGATTCAAGCAAATGAAAACATTGACTGTTCAAAGTGATAAGAGTTTCTCACTGTTCAATGATAAGAATTGATCACAACGTGCAAATTTATTAAACAGCTTTGATGCTCGCATCAAATATGAGCTTTTTTCACGGTTCCCTTCTAAACATTATGTCAAAAACCAACAATGTAATTATCAACTAATTATCAGAATTATATCAAGCAATCGCCTGACCAAATTGTATTTTTATTCATATAACACGAGTCAATTATGGTAGCAGCACTCAAATGTCAAATGTAAAACAGTGTTGAATGGTGGTTGATGATCGTAAAGCTAAAATTAGTTTATCATTTGCGTGGCAGTCCATCTGAACTATGTTCAATGATTTGTTATCAGTGAGTGATGTGCTGATAGTGCTGACTGTACTTTTGCTTGTGCACTCGTTGTTCGTTCCCGACCGTTCAACGGCATCATATCACACGAACAATAGAACATCAACAATTAGTCTTTAAAGTAAAAATACTTTCATTCGTAAACTTTCAACAGTCATACTTTATGCCGTATTGTCTGGCAGTAATTGAGAGTAGTGATATTGTGTGATGATTGATGAATCATTGAAATTGATTACTTGTTAATCGTTAAAGTTCACTCAATTAATAAGACATACCCTGAGGAATCTATCCAGAACGAGGCGTTATTCTCTACAGGCATTATTCTGTTTACATCTTATCACATTGAGGTCAGATCTCCTTAAGATAAATCGATTTAGTCTTATTCTTCTTTATTCAAAGATCACCAAATGTAAAGAGAACTAATTGCTAGAGAATTTCCTTTCCGCTAACAGGAAATCTACCCTTTCATCATATTTCCAATGCAAACTATGAAGACTATGTGGTATCCTCTTAAGTAGCGAATATCAAATCTCAAAACGTGTTCGAATTCGATCAATGCCTCTTATAAATTGTCCAAGGGTGTGATCAATTTAGTTGGTATATGTTGTTCTTATTCAGATTCTGATTCCTCAGATGATCTTCCAATTTCACTGAAGCCACCACCATTTCTGCCTCTTTTCACCTGTTTTCAGAGCTTTTTTCGTGGAAAATTCGCAATTTCCGTGGATGATTATAATTATTGTTATTATCATTTTTTCCCTTTTTCAAATTACATGAGTACAAAGTTATTTCGTCGTTCTTCACATATTTCAGTTCTTATGCTGTTACTGTACATAAAAAATTTTAAATATTCATATATTGCTTGATCGTTTCAGCACTCCTTACAATAACTAATCATAATTAGTGATTGTATCCGATCGACGTTCGGTTTGGAAAAAGTTATCCTTCAAATTTCGGTCGGAAACTGATACTGCCGGAATCTTAAAACGTCGGAATTCGATCAGATTCCCACCGAACAACCCTAACAGTCGATCCGAATTCACTCCTAATGTCGGAATCTCAAACCTTCTTCACTCAAAGAACAAATGTAAAGAGAACTTACTATTAGAGAATTTCCTTTCCGTTAGCAGGAAATCTACCTTTTCATCATATTTTCAATGCAAATTATGACGACTATGTGGTATCCTCTTAAGTAGTAAATATCAAATCTCAAAACGTGTTGGAATTCCATCAATGCCTCTTATAAGTTGCAATCGCACTATAACTAATATCCAATTGCATCACTATAACCAATAATATTGTTTTAAAATGATACCTGTGCAAGTCTCATTGCACTGCGAATCTCACGAATGTCGCATTCATAACAGCTGAATAACGAGAACAATTTGATTGATGACTACGTGTCTTCAATGGACTATTGCGAAAGCATTATTAAAACTGAATAAACGAATGAATCGGAATGCGCTTTGACGTAGTGTTGAAACTGATGACGATTATTGAATTGATTTAATACAATCATGTAAACAGTGCACAAGTGCAATTACATTCGTGTTCGATAATAACCACCACGACCAGCAGCAGCATTAAAACCTTGTGATTTTCATCGAAGCAGAGCAATATCTCTCGTACACGAACGAAATTCCACTGGAAGCACTGTTGTTGTCGTCAGTTGTCTCAAGAAAATTCAGTTTACTTTTCTTGAGAAAACAACGGAGCATTCCGCACACCGTCGACCATTTTAACTTTCCATTGCTTTAGTCAACAATAAATTAGTTGATGAGCACGTCAATTCAGCTAGCTTGAAATATTGTGCGTACAAAACGATTAATTATCATTATTAATGTTCGTGTTTCTTAACAATTCACAAACGGAACGAGTTAAGTAGTTAAGCAGTTTTGGTCGGTGCCATCCATCGTTATTCTTCTCAGTTTTGTGTGTTCTCGCGTTTATTGTTCCAGCTGGTTTTATGTGCACATTGATAACATCACGAGCACTCTCATTTCCATCTGTCAAACGTTTTGAATCATTCGATAATTCGAAATTTTTTCCCAATCTGTCTCAATTTTTCATACTTTGAAGGCGGAAAAAGCAATTGTTCCCATTGAAATTTCACATTTCAAGTCTGTATCACTAAATCGATTCGTTTAATTAATCGTACTGGAACTAAGTTACGTTAAAAGGTTTGTGCTGATAGTGAATTATTTAAGAAGCCACATAAATGAACCTTAATCATAAATGACGCTTACAACTACTGTGGCAATCTTGAGAAATCTGAAATGGAATTTAATAAAATGTAAAATCGTGAAATTTGAAATAGAAGCAGCAATCAAAGTAGCGGTTTGTGTTTAATTATTCACTAGGAATGTGCATTTTAGCACGTCATTCCGCAGTTGAATTCTGTATTTTGCGGTCTGTCAGTCGGCAATTAACGTTACCGTTATCATTATCCACGCAACAATACTTCTTTTCAAGAACAATACTTCTTTCTTGATTGCGACGTTGAATAACCATCTGAATAATAATTCTGAGTGGTGCTTGTTGCTTTGGAAGCAGAGAATTCCAATAGTGATATGTGTGATTTGTTGATATTTCTGATTATCAGTTATTTTTTTATCATTTACATGATATCTGATTTGTTATCATCAGTTGATATTTTAATTATTCAGTCAACGGTGGGTGACTCATTCATGAACGCGTTCAGTTGTGATGATTGCTGCATTGATTTGATCTTATCACTGTAATGTCTTGTAATCTTTCAGAAAACTCCATTCTCCAACAAGCTTGTGCCAACGACTCGTTCATTTGGTGAACGATAGCAGTGGGCCGACAAATCGGTTGTTGGGTTGCGGTCAGGAAATGAGCATTACACAACAAGAGGATTGCTTTCGTTACTTGATTCTCAAGAATATACCTCGTTTCAGAGGTATTTCACTTGATTTCTTACACACTTTGTTCCCGTCATATTCATTTTTTATCCTTTATTCGTGTTCAAGTTGCACTATCCGTGAGCTATCTACTATTGAACCCGTGAGTGCATCATTGAGGAGTCCACCCGTTTTCTGTGTCCTGAGAGAGCCGCTCATGATACGCTTAAGAAAAGTGCAAAAAAAGTTGCGGTCATGTTCTGAATTGAATCAGTCACAGTTTTGTGTCTGTCGATCTTTTCGCATTTTTTGGTAGATATTAAAGTTATTTACATAATATCCTGGAAATATGTGCGCACATTCCAGTGTCGTATTATAGATGTGGAATTGCTGTTAGTTGCGTATTATTGCAGAGTTAAAGCAAGGATAATTGTCAGCTGAGATTGACAAAAAAAAATCAATGTAAATAACGGTTGAAATTGGATGGATTAAAGCTTTTCACGTTCACTCATCAAAAAATGGGTTCTCACAATGATTCTTCATCGTCATCAGCAGCAACCTCATCGTCATCTTCACAACACACCATCAGAACACTTGTTCAGCAGGTCATTTGCCAACCTTTTGCTTTTTTTTCTATTTCTAAATTTGAATTCATTTCATTCAAAATGCTATTTCCATGTTCTATTCATGGTATTTTCCATCAAATTCGATTTCTTTTTAATTTTTCATTATCATTGAGTTCTTGCATGGAATCTAAAAATTCCGTGTTTCCTTTCGAGTATTCACCGATAAAGGCCTGTAAATTTCTTCCAGTGAATTGATGATAATTTTTTGTGGAAATAATCTTTCAGATAGTCCACGATAAGAAAGGTTTGAATAAGGAACAACGAATTGCAGCATGTGAAGAACTAAGAAAACTTTTGCTTTCTTTGGATACGATTTCGGTTAGATATTTCTCTGATTCTGATATGATTATCGCGGTTCTGTTGAACTGATCAGGGGTATTGTCGCACCGAATAATTTGCATATGTCATACGAGCAACAGAATTTAGAATTTGATTGCTTTACCTCATCATATTGATAATTCACTGCTAAAATCCCCTCTATATCATGATAAACTTATACAATCTTGGTTGTATGAGTGTATATCATGATATATTTTTTTGAAATACATTTTGATCTACCTTATGATACAATCACCACATGTCAGTAGATCGTGAATTGCCGAATAGTTAGTAGAGAATTGCGGGTTTCGGATCGAATTTTGCGGAATTGTACCTGTTTGTGGGTAGAATTGTGAGTTACATCATAACGCAAACATATATGTATCATTATGTGAATTCATTTATATTACGATATATGGATGGATCATTGAGTAGATTTTTGCAAAACATTTTGACCCACCAATGGTGACTTCAGAAATCACTTAAAATCACTGAAGTGTTGACTGATTATGTGTAGAGTGATGATTTTGCATTAATTGAATGATCTCAGATTTTGATCGATCATGATATATGCTTGAATAAAAGCGTGTATCGTGATGTAAATTTTTTTGCAAAATGTTTTGATCTACCGGTAAGATCATTGGAAAACTTTCATAGTGATCATGCATTATATGATTTGCATAATATGCGAACTTTTTGTGGTATGGGATTGGATTTCGCATTACATTGAGGCTTACGCAGAGAATTCTTACGCACTGGGGAACTTCAGAGTTCAGACATGGCTTCGTTATGTATTTTCGAAAAAAAATAAAGAAAACAATTGATTCTGGAAGTGCGAGAGATATTCGAAACATGATATGTTTTAATGTGGAAGATAAATAGGTGAAAAAAGATTTTTGAGTAGTGAGTCAACGAAATTGCAACAGCGAAGTAGCATTGAGTTAGTTTGGAGCAGAATTTTTTTGGGTATGAGTGAAGATATGAATAGAATGATGATGATATGGTAATGTTGATGGATGGTATTAATAATATTTTATTCGCATGTCAATATGTATAATGTAGTATAATACAATCTAATACTATCTGGCGAATATACTACCCCAACTATTGTTGGAGAGGAGGAAAAGATTTTAAAACAGGCAGAGGAGAATAACAATTTAAATATATTATCGTACAATGGCAGTGAGACTATAATACCGTAGTTGTAACATATTATGATAACAACATGAAATATATAATATGAGAAGTATTGTCGAGTAAACGTGGCACTGATAATGATCTTGGTCGTATTCGAATGTGAATGGAAAGGGATGAGTGAATTGTGTGAATATGAAGTTAGAAGATTGATAATTGACAAGAAAGTGAAATTTGATTTCATAAAATGAAATTACGAGAGATGACAAAAAATCGGAAATTATTGGAAATTTTTTTAGAATTTCGAGTATAATTGGCGTGAAATGGGTGGTGATTTAATGTCGTTATTGGCGACGAGAATTAATCCGGATACGAAGAGAGCTGTGGCCGAGTGTATTGGAGCACTTGGCTTCCTACTGGCATCGCAATACGATCAGTGGGTTTTGTGGCATTATTGTTATTACATATTTGCAATCACTAATATTATTGTTATTGTTTTATTATTATTGTTACTCTTGTAAGCACTCATATTGTTGTATGTGTAATTATGAGAACTGAAGAAGAAAACTTTTGTGTAGATATGTGAAATTTATAATGGACTCAGCAAAACGTTCATCCGAGAAATACACCGAAGAAAGGACAATGATAATGCGTGCAATGGCGTGCTCGCTGAATTTGATTGGTGTTTATTCAGCACAATCGAGAGTGGCTCCGGTACACATCGAGGTGACTGTTTTGTTATTTATTTATGAATTGTCATTCGATGTTTTAAGCAGATTCGAAGAGTGACTTATAGACAAATCACGGTTCATATTGATATGATATATTGACGTGTTTGAGTAATAGTCACATTTAATTACTAACTTTATATTCGTTGAATATGAAGCATTCAGTGATTTGCCATAATGGCAATTATGATGTGAAGTGTGAATTGAATGAATGCGTATGTTCTTCTCATCTGTGTGTATACGTTTAGAATTTTTTGTTTTTCGAAAGTTTTCCTGATTATTTAAGTATTGTGATTTTGAATTGTTCTTTACTGGATCAATCATCCTTCGTTGATTTGTTTGGTTTTTTAATGTTGAATTATACATGGATGGAATTAGGGTTGTTACATAGAAGTTTAAAGTGGAACTGAAATGAATATCAAATATCAATCGAATGCAGTGGTTTGATAGAGTGTTGTATTGAAGAGTTGTTTTTGATATTGAAGGATGTGATGACAGCAGTTAAGAAACAACTGGATATGAATGAATCGCCGACGGTTTTGATACCGTTGCTGGATATTTGCATTGCAGTTGCGAAATACTTCCCGGCGGTTTTCAAAAAAAGTTTCGATGTGAGTTTCAAATTTCAGATATAGCATACCATCTCTTGCATACGCATGATTGGATTGGGCGTTTTGTTGCGCCATTCATTGTAAAATGAAATGAAGAGTGATTCTGTCATTGGATTTGTAAACTGATTGATTGAATCTGGATGTATAAGTTGTAAACGAATTGATTTGGATGTTGGATATTTGGATATTTGAATTGATTTGGATATATTTGGATATATAAGCGTTTTGTTGAGCCATTGTAAAAAAAGACTTTTTGAACTATGAATTGGAATTTTTGGATTAACGTGCGATCATTATTGTGCATTCTTGGATGAGTGATCATTGAGAGAGTCTAGGAGAATATCGTTGGTTTATGATTAAAGGATATCGTGGATTTCACGGTCGGTTGGTACGTTGAGCCGGATCAACCGAAGAGTGTCGGCGATAAATGCGCTGAGCTTTTGACGGATCTGAGAGCGTTCTGGTTCGATGCGTTACCGACGGCGGTTACGTTGATGAAACAGTTCGTGACTGACATAAATGCATATCTTGAGGTTTGTTTTGAGGAGAGTTTAGAACAATTTTGAATTCGTTTTCATAAACTTTCGTTGGAAATTATTAGAAAGTTGAAAACTTTGAATGATATTTGAAACGTGAATTTGTGAGTGTTTATTGGAAACGTGTAAAATTTCCACTGAAGGAAGTAGATGATAATATTTATGGAAATTTGAACGAGTATTTCGTAGTGTTGAGCATATTTTTATTGTGAAGTTGTCAACTTTTATGTACGAATGAATGAGTGAGTATCTGAATATAATGAAATGTTTATAATAAATATAATTGAAATGTGAATTGAAATGAATTGTTACGTAAATAATTGAATATAATTGAAATGAATTGAATATAGTGAATATAATTGAAATGCTTGATGGATCGATGTTGTTATAATGAGATAGATAGGTAGATATTCGATAATAATAATAATATTATTATAGAATAACAATTCTGTTAACAGTAATAATATTATATTCGATAATATTATAACAATATTATAACAATAATCAATAATATTCAATATGGAATATACGAATCGTTTGAACGTGAGAATAATAATTCAGGAACTCGGAACTGATAAGGAAACAAAAGTGGAGGAAGCGTTGCGGAAAACTGCTTCGATTCTGCGTGCTCTCGTGACCATTCTGAACATTTGCAATGTACCACAAGCTCGACCCACCATAATACCGTTCGTTGAGAAGGTGATTCGTGGATTTCATTGCGCTCGTTTCATTTAGAAGATGCTTTTAGAACATTTCTGATGATTATTTAGGGTTAGACGGATGAAAATTTTGGGTTTTGATTGGTAGGGAATGATAAGCGTGGAGTACTTCATGATAGGATGATAGTGAATGGAAATGATGATAGTGTTCAGGGAGATTTAAGTAATAGTGATAGCAATAGTGATGGAGGTATTAATAATATGGTTATTAATATTAATGATATTTTAATAATAGTTTAACAGTAATATAGTTTAACAATAATGATAATATTAATATTATTAATAATAGTTTTAATAGTAATCGCAATAGTAACGCTAACAATGAGATTGATGAAAATTATGAATGTAGTAACAGCGATAGTGAGTAAGAGTTCTGATAATTATGATACCTAAAATAATCTAGATATGGTGGATAGATTAGAAAATCTAGAAAAAGTGATAACTGTGATAATCTGGAATAGTGAGTGAAAAGCAGTTGAATCAAAGAAGTAAATATTCAGCTATTTGGTCAAATAGCACGTCAATCAGCGTATCTGAAACGTATACTTTCGAACGAAGTGGGTGAGGTGTTGGTGGCGATGGCCGATGTGTTGTGGTGCGCTCTGGAGGTACAACCGAAAGCCGAATGGCTGAACGCGTGTGTTAAATCGCTGAGAGTGATGATATCGCATCCGGCAGTTGGCTATGTAACTGTGTTGAAGTTGTTGGACTTCTATGAAATGGTTGGTTCATTTAATTTTGTGTTTTTGTTTTGTTTCATAGTTTGTCATTTTGATTTGATTTGTTTTAGTGGAATGTGATTTGTGTATCGATTCTGATTGTGAGGTTATTTGAACGTAACGTGAGATTTTAACATAAATTGCATTTTGTTGATTCAGTTGCTTTGTTTTGCGCATTAGTATGAACTGCATTGCAATTATATGTTTGTGATGTTAATATTGGATTGCGAAACGGTATTATATCGTGATAGCTTAATGAGATGAGATATAGAGATGAATACATGTCACTATTTATGAGTGTTTTGTTGTGATGGAACTGAAACTGCTTATGCAAACAAGGAAGTGGATAGGAAAAATTAGTGGGTTATGAAACCGTTGCGAGCCTATATGTTTATCTACGCGACTCAACAACAACAAAAACAATAGTTTTAATAATGATGGCTATGAACAACGTTTCGTGAGAATATTTGGCAACAATGTACTTAAGAGTGAAAATACGCAAAGGCTTCATATAAGCCAGATATTACATTGAACATACACAACACAGAAGATAAGATACAACAAAGTAGAGAGTCGTCGTGAATAAAATTATTCATGAGGTAGTTGTTATGAAAGTGTGGTTGTTGGTTTAAGTAGAATTCGGTGCGAAATGGTAACACAGAGGGAAATAATGATAATGGCAATTGCAGGTGTTCGATAGAATGCCGAATGAATTGAGTGCGGCTGTGATTCCGCAAATAATAGGACTAGAGGGGGTGACGAGCACTCTAATGAATGGATCACAAGAGGTTTTAAATGCGGTAATCAGTCTGTACGCAAAGCTTTTAACACCGAAAGCTCTACCGACTCTACAGGCTGCATACAATTGCGTTCGAATTGAACTGATGGGTGGGTTGATACTTTAGTTGTTTGTTTGTGTTATTCATTGTTATGCATTTATTCTGTTTCCAAAATATATCGTCTTATATTCCGTTTAGATGTTAGAAAAATACATGTGGAATTGTAATATATTCAGTGTAATTAACGAAGTTGAGTGAAGAATTAATTGAGAGTATTAGTATAAGTTTTCTTTGGCGTAACATTTGAAAAGATTTGCAGATTCGATATCGGTTTTGAAAACAAAATTTGGAGAAGATACTGATGATGAAACGTTGCAATATGGCTCTAAAGTGATCGCAGAAAAGAGAATGATCATTGTTTTGAATGCATTGGCACAACTGGGATCAATTAAGAATTCGATTATTGCGGTAAGTTCAGATTAGAATGTTGGAACTTGGGTTCGATAATGATAGATATTTGTATAAGATGAGGTGAGATTAGAGTGCGAAGGAGATAATTTCGTTTCATTTAGATGATGGGTCTGAAACCGAGTTTATTCACGATGTTAATGTGTGAGACGCCAATCGCTGAAAAGTGGTTCGTAGTCAACTATCCGGGATGTCATTATGCATTACTTTACGTGGCGAAGATTCACTCGGAAAAGTATGCTTGACTGATATGATTTGAATTTTGTTCGTTTTCAAATATACCCCTTTTTTAAATGATTGATCATTCACATTTCATGTTCATCTTCTTCATTAGTATTTTTCCAATGTCATTATCGTTGTTATTCGTGATCGGTCAATCTGCCTAAAGACGTTTTGCCTAAGGAACAGTTCTTTAATGGAGATTTTGTCTTATAGGCAAACTGTCCATAGGCGAAAAGTCTTTAGGTAGCGTTGTTATTATTATGGTGAAACCGTTTGCGTTGTTATTGCAGACACGACAATTTCATCGCGAATAGTGTGTGGCTGAACGAAAGAAACCGTTTGTCGATGTTCGCTGAAGGACCGACGGCGAATTATTTCGCAAAAATTTTAGAAACACTGGCAAATTTGTTGACGATCGACGATTGTATGTGGTGCGATACAAGGTGAATGGCGCTGGTGTTCTTTAGTGTCGAATTGCTTTTGCCTTCCATCCAATATTCAATCATGGATAATGGATAATATTCAGTCGGTGAATATAACGGGTGTGACATTAAACCGTGGATAATCTCCCAACAATATGAATTTTCTTTTTTTGTTTAGACTTCCGGATTCCGTAGTCTAGGAGATGTTAGTGATTGTGCACGTATAGAAGAAGAAACCTTTTATGGTGTGTAGAGAGGTGTGCACGCAGAAAATCAGAGTGAAAAGAGAAATTTGGAGGCGATTTTTCATTTTGGAGATTTCGGTGTGTTTGAAGAGAAATTGCGGTGAAATTTTGTGGTGAGAATCTGAGTGCTAACATCTGAGAGAAGAGGAAATTTTAAAGATTGTTGCTGAATGATTGGGTGCATGGAATAGCGTTCGGAATGAGCAACGATGTGCTGCAAGAGGTGTCGCAAAGAGCCGAAATGCTCGCTATGCGTGGTGCGTTGTTGAAATCGTTTATGAGACATTCACTACCAAAAAAGTTGGTCGTTGAATCGATGCCGCCATCGAATATACAAAAATCGTCGAATCTACAAAACCAATCCGCATCCGCAACAGACACTTCGCGTAAGCAGAATCGTTGAATTGTTTCATTTTGGTTGTTGTTTGAAAGATGTGAAATGTGAATGAATTACCCATGAAATTGGATAGAATCGGTAAATGTGCAGATATTTTGGTACTTATTCACTTGTGTAGAAGGCGACTCCACTTTGCTGATGTGCTATGGTCCTCTCTATCGTGATAGCTGCACATTTTCCGCAATTGAAATCTGTCGTTAGCTATCATACTTAGCGAATCTCTCCAATTTCATGGACTATTTCGTGCAGTTTGGATTATTAATTTGGAAAGTTTATGAATTAATGCAGTAGTTTCATTTATTGTATCGAACAAGAATGACTTAATATTTTGCATGTATACATGCCCGGCAAATACGGTTTTTGATGTGAAATATGATGGGTGAAGCGCGATTAGATTAAGTGTGGTGCTGCTGTTGCAGGTAGTGGTGTACGTGTTCGTTACTATACACTACTTCGTCGATTGGGTGTATTCAATCTGATACAACAAGTGGAGGAGGATCAAGCGAAGTGCTTAAGTGACTTTGTGAAGCGTATATTCAAGCGATCAAGAGAGTGTGAACAGGAGAAAGTGATTGGTTTTTGGCAAGCGATTCCTCCGGCCATTTTCATAAGGTTAGCTCGTCTACCGCATGCTTTAAACTCGTATTTCAGTGGTAATCATCTTTGCAATCGAAAAGGAATTTGAGTGATGCTTAAGCAGTAGTTCTTTGTTGGGATTCAATTCGTCGGTTATTATTTGACAAATTCTATAGTGAGATGGTGGATGTTTAGAAGTTGCTGTGTGAGTTAGGGTGCAAACGAAGTTTGGAACGAGTGATATTTAGGATTTGCGTTCAGGATTAGGTTTTAGGATCAAGACAAGATTGAGTGCATTAATTCGACGATGCTTTAGAGTAATGACTTGGATGTGTCTTTTATTTTAGCGTAGAATTTTATAACTGATAGATTTTTGGTGGATTGTTGATATTAATAGTGACCGTGTGTTGGCTCTGACGATAAGGTCTTTGAAGGAATATGTTCGTATGCAATATATTATGAGATTGACATTGGATTTGATTTGTTGTTTCGATTTGTTATTTGAATTTTTTGTTGGTGTGATGAGGTGATTCGAACAAGATTTATAGAGGAGATTTGTGGAAAGAATTTAGTTGGAAATGCTGCAAAAAAGCGATTGTTGTTTTAATGCGGCGGCATTCGTAAAAATGCGATGATTTCATTAGATGTCTTGTTAAACGATTCAGTTGTTCGCAATGAGGTGTTCTTTCTCTGTGAAGTGCAAATATGTTTTCTTAATGAGAACTCTTGTGAACTCAATATCATCATTCTAACTAGCGAGTTGTTGACGATTATTATTATTTGTCTGTTGTGCATACACAGAATTTTACGTCATGAAGTCTTTCTTTATTGTTTTTTTTACGTTTTGTTTTGATTTTTTTCCACCTCATTGTTAGTTCATTTCAATTTAGTTAATTTAAGCTATAATTCTGTTTTGATTTCATCCTGTTGGCAGTATTATTATTATTATTGTCACCGTTGTACTCTTCACTTCATCATCCATTGTGTTCTATAGTTTTTAAAGTCATTATTGAGAATCGTTGTTCATCTCATATTTCATTTGTCTCGTTTTCATTATTGAATTTAGAAGTCTTCGATAGTATTTGTGAAGATTTGTTGACAAACTGAACGACTCGGCAACGATATCGTCTGAATTTTTCTGCTTCGTCGTCGTTTTTATTCGGGAGAATGTGATTGAGTGATGTTTGATTGATGATTAGATGAGTTAAGCGGATTAGATGATTGACATGGTTGATGAGCAGGCGTTTTTTGAACGATTGTTGACTATTGGTTTCGAATCATATTCTGGTTATTTATTGCTAATTTCTGTAGAGAGGGTGGGCGAGTGTTTAGAATTCGCTATGAGTGTTAGGGAGCAAACGAAGTTCGGAACGGGTAATATTTGGGATTTGCATTCAGGATTAGGATTTAGGATTAAGATTAAGACAAGATTGAGTACGATTCGACGATGCTTTAGAATAATGACTTGGATGTGGCATAGAATTTTAGCTGATAGATTTTTATTTTAGCGTAGAATTTCATAACTGATAAATTTTTTATAAGTAACGAAATATCTGTCAGCACTGTTATGAATGACTCTCGTACAATAGGTATGATAGATTGCGTTTGGTTTGTTTTGAAGAAGATTTTTGTTGAATTGATGAATTGTTGATGTGAATGTTTGGTGATTGGTTGAAGGACGTTAAGTAATTAATCGATACTCTGATTTTAGTAGTTATCACCTGACTGTTCCTTTTTTGTGAATCAATATGAAATCATAACTCTTTAAGGTGTTATTTGATTTGATTTCATTTAATTTGATTTTTTTGAGTTGTTTGGAATGGGAATGACAGCTGGAAAATGAGTGGTGTCTTTGTTTTTGTCATTCATTAGTTGGATTGATTAGGAGAATTTGGTCGAGTATTTTTTATTTCTATTTTTTGAGATATTGCTGTGAAACTTGTCTAACGATTGGTCTTGTACTATTGCTATGGGCAACACGAATGTGGTTGATTCTGGTTGTTATCAACAATAAAGTTAGATTCATTTAAGTGTCTTTTAGTGTCATGGTTAATGAATGTTTTAAAGGCAGGCATTGAAACGTCACACTGATTTAGTATAATCTCATATGAACGCGTACAGAGTGAGTGCATATAGGAACACAGTGAAACAGTATTTGAGTGTTTTTGAATCAAGCGAAGTATTTGTCAAAAGGAATTTAGAAGATGAAATTAGGAGAGAAGCTTGAAATTTTGATTGTGATCAGGACAATTCGATTGATTCTCTCTTTTGCTGGTCGTCGGCAAATTTCTGAGAGAATATTATTATGGTTTGCGGCGTAGGCTTAGAAAAGCTGGCTGGTGGTTTTGATGGTGAAAGTGCGATTGAGTTTAATGTTGTTAGCAGTTGATTATTGCTTGCGATGTTTTGATTGTTGACTCGTCTTTCATGCTTTCGTTAGCATTGAATTGTCCTTTGAGCAAAAAACGCAAAAGTTCTAAAGTTTCACATGTTAAACATCCAATAAAGATAGCAATAGCAATGAGATAATGATGCACTTTCTTGGTCGATTGTTCATTTTCACGGGATATTCACAAGTTATTTAGCTGATTGTGCTCACTTGTTGTTTTTCTTTTTAGTATTCCATTTTTTTTGTGTTTGGGGAGTGCAAAATGATTGACATTATAGCAAATTCATTGAGCGTTCATGTTTTGAAAAACTTCAGATCCGAACATTTTTAGAACGTCTGAAGAGACTGTGATGTTGAGCGTTAACTTTTTAAATTTGGTGGTTATATTCGTTTGTGAAATTTCATTTCAAATGTACCATAGCAGATGTAATCAATAGTATAGTTTCGGTTTTGCGATATACTCGCTCTCTGTTGCGTATCGAGGAATTCCTTTTGAGTATTTTCATAAAGTTTTTGAGCATTTGCAAATTGGGGTTAGTGTAATTGAGTGTGAGGTTGTTGGTTGTTCATTTGTAGCAGAAAGAGTCTCTCTCTCCTAAAGATGGATTTCTCATATGGCTTTGAGGAGGTTTTGGAGTTAGTTACGAGTTTGGAAAATGTGATTCGAAAAAGTGAAAGAGAGGAACTGAATGAGGCAATCAGTTGATTTGTATTGTTGTTGTTGGTGGTGGTGTTGTGATCGACTAATTGGCTGTCCGTTTGGGATAGTTGTGGAATTTGGTAACGATTCGTGCACACATTTAATTTGAAGTTTGTTTCGAAGTGAAATGAAATGACTCAAAAAACTGGTTCCATCATCACATTTTATATGGTGAATTTATATTTTGAGAAGAATTTCTCTCAATTGAATTTTGTTCGTTGCTAAATTCTACTTTAAACGAGAAAATTTCCTCTCAATATCGATGGTAAAGTGGATTTATTTGCTGTCTA
The DNA here is from genome assembly GCA_035041965.1 of Anisakis pegreffii. Classification (NCBI taxonomy): domain Eukaryota; kingdom Metazoa; phylum Nematoda; class Chromadorea; order Rhabditida; family Anisakidae; genus Anisakis; species Anisakis pegreffii. The sequence continues at coordinate 27,270 of JAPYMA010002101.1, forward strand.
TGTCTATGGAATGAACGCATTCTGATGAGTTTTCATTCGGTTCCGTGTGATAAGTTGTTTTGTTTTTTACACTTTGTTTGAAACATGTGACCGAGAAAGGACATTGAATCATTTATCATTGTTAGAGAATTTCTCAGTTGTAGGTGAATGAATAGAAGTGGAATTGTTATTTGTTATTTGCATGAATGAAGTTTGAATGGTTGTGAGGAATGTTTAAGCAAAGTGAAATCGCTTTGTAAAGTGACGTGTGAAGTGTGAAGTAGTATGAACAGATGCCTGTCTTGGGAGCATTCAAAAAGAACCTAGAGGAAAACTTATGCTGTCGCATAGTTCAGGAATAGAATGATTGAATCGGTGGGTACTTAGGTGGTGGGTAGAGCTTTTGAAAGGTGATTGTTGATGTTGTTGTGATGGAGGGGTTTGTGGAGTATTGAATATGCAATTGAACTGGTAGTTACTGAACGTATTGATGGAAATTTTTTTGATTTTCATTTATGGAATGCAATATTGGAATAGACAGAAAAATTTTTGGTCATATCCTTGAGAGTTTTTCCCAACTGGTTGATTGGAGAGAAATTACAAGAGTGTTTGATGATTTATGCATCGGTGATATGGTAGATGGTTAATTCGGAGTGAGAGGTTTTGATATGATGAACGGGCGTGATAGATTAGTGGTGAGGCATAGCAATGAGTCATTGGAGTGAGGCGATTCTTTGACAGCGGAATAAAGGAAGAGTCAAATTGGTGTTTTCGTAAATTATAGCAGTTTTTTGACAATTGGTAAATGAGCGATTTAAACGTTGTGAAATTGGCGAAAGAAAAGAATGACTTCAATGAATCATACTCGAAAATGAACATTTCCTATGAAAATAAGTTGACAATTTGTTTTAGATCGCCGCAATGTGTGTGGAATAATTTCGGTTTTCGAAAAATTTTTTTTCTCATCTATTAGAAAAATGCCTCGTTGTGTGCGACTGTTAACCGGTTCGATGGATTCGTTGAGGTGTGTGGATATTGAATGAATTGAAAGTGATATTTAAAGTTGAATTGACAAAATGAGAATTTAAAGCGCAATCACGAGTGGATGACATTCTATTCAATGTGTATTCAGAGACACTTTGCGACGGCTAATGAACCCGAAGGAAACAACAGCTGAATGAATGAAAATGAAATAAAAATTGAAAAAGAAGACGAAAAAGCATTTCATGCGTGCGATGATTACAACAGCATCTTATGGAATTCTTAGGAGTGGATGAAATTAAACGCTTCAGAAGCATGGGATTAGTGAGCGTTTAGAATTAGAAAAACAAAAGTGAACGAACGGAAATGGGACAAGGATGGATTGAGGGATCAAGAATGATGCTATAGACGCCATTTGAATGACGTGATCAGCTCAGCTCAACAGCTGAATGAAAATGAAATTTTCACTTAATCAACATTTCGTCGATTGTGTGATTTAGGTAGTTGAATTTGAGCGAATAGAATTTGCATTTGAGTTTAGAGATTTGAATCGTTTATCAAATTGAGTTTATCTCAACGACATTATTATCATCTGCATTTGTCTGTCTCATCAGCACACGAACGAAAATGAAATCTCCTCATCAGAATAAGACGAGAAGTGAGCGCCTTATAAGGTGTTTACGTAATCATTGCACTTATTCTGTGAAGCATTCATACTCCTTCGTCTATTTTTTTCCCATTTTGCAGTGTCACAATGAGTTTTTGCTTTGTGAAGTTTATATTTGCAGTGTGCAAATTGCAAAATGGCAAAAAATTTTTAGCATTGGAGCATTACGATAGAACGCTTGAACGCGAGTACACTTGAATTCAGATAGAATAAGTTTAGCGTATGAAATGAGTTAATGGACGAAAGCCGTATTGATGAAATAGACATTGGTGGATAGAACTGGATGCATTAAATATTTTCTCATTGAATTATATTATACACTTACTACATTCGGGAATTACTTATTGCCCGAGTGTTTACTTATTCATATATGAATGTGTTGAGAAATGATGTGTATCCTTAAGAGATTTTCACATATTTCTTGCGCTTGTTATACTTTTATAAGTGTGTTTTAGTTGTGCACTGGAGTGTGACTATAGCTAGGTGTGTAGGTTTATGCGTGTGTTTATTGTTGTCTGGTGATTATGTGGAATATTCATTTGGTTAGGGGATTGGGGATTGCGTGATGAAATTATTTTGAAGGAGAATCATTTTTGAAGTGTTCTTTAAGATGGCTTAACGATCAAGTGCGATTCTTGTGGTCGTGTGTTGAAAGTTGTATGGATGGAAGAAAGCGGTGAAGAGTTTATTTGTGTGTTTTGAAAGTTGGAGTTTTTGGGTGATTCGGAATAAGGTGATTAGTTAGTAGCAGTAAGGTGATTGATTCTTCGATTGGTGATGTGATTGTTTGGAAGATTGCAGTATTGCAATGTATAAGTGTTTCATTGTGTGCATTGTATAATATGGAGTATGGAGAAGTGAAAATCTTTTGAAGGGTGGGTGACTGAACGAGAAAATAGTTTCGGTCGGCGATATATTTATTGTCTGGGATTAAGAGATTATGGAATGGATAATTGCACAGATTTGAAAATAGTATGCATCCATCCGTCTGTGTGCTCTTGGTTTTTTGCAGAGATTTTTTATTGATGCACAGATTGTGAGGATTGACGATGTCAGTTGGTGGTAAAAACCTCATTTGTGTTGGGAGAATTTTGTATTTGAAGTGCTTTTTAGTGTCAGTTAACGTTTGAATGATATTATCATCAATGTGAATGAGTTCATTTAATTGTAAGCAGGCGATTGATAGTTTTTGACTGCGTGAAGATTTGTTCAATTGAATTTAATTTTGAGTGAGCGCGTAGAATTTGTCGTAAGGAAGAGGTGGATGCGTAGGGAAAGATGATACTGAGCACTGAATGTTTGTTTTAAAATGAATAAGAGGTTAAAGAAATTGAGCGCAGTAAACAATTCAGTGATGCTCATTGATGTTTAATTGAAATGGCAGCACATTCTTCTCAAATGGGTCTTTTTGTTCAAATTTTCAGATTATTTACCTTTGAGATGTATTGTTCATTAAAGCTGTCATTCAGCTTGTGAACAAGGAATCTTTGCCGTGACATTATAGCACGAAATCAGAGAGATTATCTTAGAACACTGCGTTAGCGAACGAAATCGCTTCTTCTCACTATTAGAGCCGCTCGGTTTTATTGATGAAGAGTTTGAGCATGGTAGAATAGATATTATGAGGACGCAGTAGTGTATCGAATCAGTTGATAATAAGACTGATGGTGATTTTGTTGGGATTTTATCGATCTTTCGAGAGTTTTCTCTGGAACGATCGATAAAATCCCAACGAACGCATTTTGATGACGATAATCGAATTTGACAAGTTTGAAGTGAAAATTTAAACGAATGAAAATGTTTTGAATGTTACGACGACGCAGTGATTGATGACGTTAGTGATGTGGTCATTGGACATTACATACGTAAGGATGGATTCAGTTTTTTAAGTTGTTTGTTAGAGGAACGGGATTTTGAGGAATGTTTCTTTGAATAACTCAGAATCTGAGTTGCGATTCTTGTTTGCCCTTAAATGATAATGCAGTTGAAGGTTTAGAAGATAGCATTGGTTTGGTGAAATCTCATGAGAATGAGATTGGAATTAAAAAGTTATCAATATATATAGTGAAAAGTCGTTATTAATAAAAAGTATCTGTTAAAATCTTTGAATGCTAAAGCGATTTTGAATATGAGTGAGTGCTGCATGCATATGAGAATGCCAATAGTGATTACCTGAATGCAGGTGATGATTATGTGGCATTCTCAAACGGGATAATTATGACGACATAACTGTGCATTGAATAATTACAAGAGATTAAATTGGGTGTGTTGAATTGATTTATTGGAAGAATGATTATTTGATATATGTGCTGATGGGTGGTGGATGAACGGATGGAAAGTACAAATATGAATGAGTGAGGGTACATGCATAAAGCAGTGTATATGTGTATGATAGATGATAATATTTTATATGTAAATGAGATGAATGAGCATAGCAATCGTAGAGGAAGAAGTCAGTGTTCAGAGCGATAGTAATGTTGATTTGATGTTGGTTTGGTGAAAACATTTTATTGTAGATATGATGGACATTTAAAATTTAAATGCCGAAATATAATACGTTATGGTTGTGATGGGGTATTTTTTGTTGTTGAATAAAAATTGTTATTCGAGCAGTGCTGTGCTCGATTAGTCACTCGTTTGTTTTGAGATGTTTTTGTATTTGTGAAATTATGTGAACAGCTGGAAATTAATTCGAGAAATCATAGACGATAAGAGAGGCACGGCATTGTCATTGGTTTGTTGAGGAGAGGTAGACTGCCTGATCTTGTTTAATTGGGAATATTTGTACGCGGTCATTGAATTGTTCGTAAATGATCGTGTGGTGTGAGGTGATTTAGCGTTGATTCATGGTGGTAGTATCATTTAGCGATAAGAGCGTTCAGTTTGGATGTTTGAATTGTTAAAGGGTTAAAAGAAAAGTATTTGGGTAATTAGTTGAATGCTGATCTCTTGCGGTGTGTTTAATGAATAATGTTTAGTTTAGTTCAGGTTTACTGAGTATGATTTCAACGAATCTAGATGATGCGATTGATTCATTTCAATTGATTCATCACAAAAAGATGCGATTGATTCATCTTAAAATGATGATCGTAGAATAGAGTTGATTTGTCATTTGATTGCATAAGATGTGTATTGTTGATTGCATTTGCAGTAATGGTATGACGCAAATGGCACATAATCGAATGGAATTCGCACAACAAAAAATTCCTGAATCGTTGTTTACCACCGAACATTTTGCATTGTTGGCGGATTTTTTGCTGAACTCAACGGTGCCGACATTCTGTGCGAATGGGTTCGTTGAAATTTGTTGTGAATTGATTTGAGTTGGTGGACAGAATTGTTATTGTTGATTAGAGAAATTTGTTGAAATTTGTGCTTTGTTTGTTCAGCCATGAGGTATTGATAAAATTGAGTTGAGTTGATTATGGATAGTTTAGGTTATTTATGACCAGATAGTGCTTGATATCATATACGTACAGATGGGGGATGTGTATGTATATATGTTTTCATTATTGTTGACAATATAATTGCTGGCATTAAAGTTGTGATGATGGAAATTGGATGGAGGATACGATTTCAATCGTTTACGCGGCATCGATGGGTGACGAAAGAATAAATTTGGATTATATATCGAAATGGCGTTGGGCACTTGCGCAAATGGCACAATACTGCATTGATAATCGACTGAGAACACCGTTGGGAAAACCTGCGGAGACGTTTTTAAAATTTGAAAGTAATTCGGATATTATGTTCCCTTTTCTTATTCGAAAGTGTTCCGTACATCATTCTGAACAAATATTCAACTTATAGTTTTGACTTGTATGGACGTGGATCGTGTGTGTGGTATGATGAAAAAAAAGGCTAAACTTTAAAGTAGCTGAGGAATATGAAAATGCGAAGGAAAAACGGAATTGAGCACATAGAATGAAATTTTCAACATTTCAAAATTTGAAATTGTGCACATGAACTTTCCAAATTGAGATGAAATCCGACGTTTGGCACTGAGTTCGCTGACGCGTAAACATGCGAATTCGGGAGCATCATCGAACCCTGCGCTGGATCCGTCTCCGACTCGTAGCGGTGTGCCTGATAAGGAGAAGGATGCGTGCAGTAGCAGCGCTAGCACGCCGTCGAAAACAATAGCGATCACGAGAAGTCGAAGGGGGCAATCGAGGGGTGATGAGGAGGACGAGTGCGAAGAGACGGGCACCCGGGAGCCGTCGCAGTTGAGTAACGCGGAGCAGTGGTGGCGTGTTCGAGCGTTGTTGGAGACGATCGAGATGCTCGATAAACTGATGAATTACGCGCGGGATGGCGCTTTGTTCCAGTTGTGTGCAATTTCGCAGGTTATTTTTTCGATTCGAGTTAACTTTGTTTCAATTAGGTTATGTTTTGACGAGTTTATGTTTCGGTGCGGGCACTTTCGGCGATTCATCCCCGGAAGTACCCGATTTTCCTCGTCACCGAATCTTTTTTCCGTGCCCGTGCCACACTAGTTTTGATGTGTTCATACTGCACATGGATTACCTTGATTGGCCAGGCTATCAAACGTTTGTAACGTTGCTCGCCACAATGCGTTTCCATTCGGTCCTTGGTCTTGCCTTCCTTTGCCAGATGTTACCCAGTTTCTTTGTAGTATCGTCTTTCCATCTTATTGGAGGTCTCCCAAGTGGTCTTTTTATTTCCTTTGGGTACCACTCTGCAACTGCTCGAGTCCATCTGCCATCATTTACTACTTATGTTTATACTACTTGCACTTATACATAGAGAATGGTAATAATAATGTGCAATTGAATGTTAGATGAAATGAAAAGTGAGTTAGGGATATTGTAGACATCACAGCAGTTTTTCGTGACCAACGAGCAGACGTGTAACGGTTGGATGTCACGAATGTACTTCTTGACGATGGCTGTTGCGTACGGCAACGCTCATTATGAGCATGTGCTGAGACTGGGCACTAACGCACTTCGCGACATTCAGAAACGATTGTCGAACTCGGCCAGTAGTGACGAATCGAAAGGTGCTTACATTCATTCCTTGGTTATATGAGTTCTATATATGTAACTTTACCTATTGTTCAATCATTGAGTCAAATTATTGTTAGAATTATTCATTAGCTATTGTTAGACTAGTTATATACGATTAGTTATATTCGTAAAGATACGAATATCTTTTATTGATGGACTCATCGAGATCCGAACGATAACTGCATAAACTTGTTTCTATTCTGGATTGTTTCATTGATACGTCGTATGAAACGTAAATGAGCGAGATGAGCAGTAATTGCAGCCATCGTTTTGATTTCAGTTTGAGGCACGGGGTAGTTTCTGAACACTCCACAGTGTGTCGTCTCGTTTAAGCGGTGTTTTGGTAAAGCAGCGATTTGAAAGTATTTCAGAACGTCGTACAACCGAAGTAGTTGTGGATGCAACCGCACACACATGTGTTTCGTGGATGGTGAGATCTCTGGTTGAGATGGGACGATATCAAGCAATTATTGGTGTGTATGCCTGGATGAAGAAAGTCTATCGTGTGCGATTGGTATGGATTAAGTATGCGGCCGATATGGCGGCTGGAAGGTCGGGTTCACTTCGAATTTGTTCGCAGCATTATTATTATAATGCCAATTTTTTTAAACATTGGCAGTCGGAATTCAATTTTGAAGTATAATCATAGTAATGTCGTCATTGTCAGTAATTTGGTGCAAAAAATTTTTCATTTAAATTTCAATTGAGTAAGCAATCAGAATTGCAGAATTGAGATAGCTCTGGATGGACTGATGAAATGTATGCAGGATGAGAAGCAGCCAGAGAATGTTCGTAAAACGATTCGACACTTAGTGCGTATTTTGATTTTTTGCTCATTATTGTTTTCTTTTTTCTGTTTTTTTTGTAGACTTCATAAATTTTTAAAAAATATTTCATGATTATTAATGTGTTAATAGTGTTGTTGTTCATATATTATATATATAATGTTGACGAAAATTGTTGTGGCTCTGCAGATAGTAACAGCACTTGGAAAGATACGTAATCCAGAAGAGATGGCGCGATGTTGTCGTGCACTGAACGAAGCGGACGGTTCGGATGAAACGGGATGCGTGATGCCGAATGGTTTTGATGAGTTTGCATGGACGAAGTTAGTGGTTTGATCGTATTGTTCGAAATTGAATAAGTTGAGAGAGTGTGTCTTTGGACGTTTGTCGATTAAAACAGTTATTGCGTGAGCACTTCTGAATCGAATGAGCTCTTCGAGTCGAAAAAGAGTAGATTATCTTTTGGGGTGGCGGTTTTCGGGAGTCATTTTGAGGTGTGAAGAAAGAGTGGAAATTTTAAAATGGAAATTTGCTCATACGAGTTGTATCGAGAGTTGTTGTACCTGGTTTTATAAACTTGAAATATATTTCAGATTGAAAGGATTGGTGACTTTCGATCCAGCGACGGCAGCGGTGAACAGTGACGAGAAAGCAGAATCAGCGATTGCATGGGATATGGGCAATCGATTGGAGTCTTATGAATTGAAACTGATGCATTTGGCTCGTGCATCGAAGAAAGACTGCAGGTTTGTGTTGAGAAGTAAATCTGGGTGCTTTTAAGAGATCGGAAGCATTCTTCAGTGTAGAAGCTTATATCATAGAAGTAGTCGTGAAAGATATTGGAGTTTGGTTAAAATTTACATTATGTCATTGGGCGATGTAAGTGATATGTATACAAGTGGAAAATTTGACAGCAAGGAAGCGATGTCTAAGAAATTGATCGTTTAACTGGTTGTTCAGTGTTCAGTTTTGTTTAGGAAAATGTAGTGATTGGTTGAGATCAATTTGCTTATGGAGAAGAGTTTTGCGTTGTTGAAAATTTGATTGAGTCGTTTATTTAATTAAATAGGTATCTGTTTGAATTGATTGGTGATTAGAAATGAGATTGCGATAAGTGAATTGTGATAAATTAAGGAACGAAATAGCGGACGTAACGAAACAACTATCGGAAGATGCGCGTTTGTTGATGATGGCCGATACGAATGTGCGTACACACACACGAGCCACTACACTGCATTTGCTGGCCACAGCGTTGAAGGATTGCCTGAAACCGACACGAAAACAACTGGTGGGTAGTTTTGTGATTTCGATGCGAATCTTTTCTTTTCATTTTTCGTTAATTTTTGCGTTTTCTGTTTCATTTTCAGTCTTTCCATTGCGGTTATAATGCAGTCAGCATTCAACATTCAGTTAGTGAGCTCATGTCATTAGGACGATGAATCAAAGTGTGTCTTGAATAAAACTTCTGAACATTTCTTCTTTTCTTCGTTCCCATTTTTGGGAAGAATGAAATGACAAGATTTAAATTTCGGGTAAATTTAATTTTTGAAGAGCCAAGGACATGATTATCATCATCATGACTTGAGTCGTGTGTTACAGTATTTCTCTTGGTCAATTCCCTCTTGGTAAGGTCGAAGGAGACAGTTTTTTGCTAACGTAACGTTGTAATATCAACCTTCTTTCCGTTCGTCATCATTTTTTGCATTTGATCAAAATGAGATGTGTAAATTTTCAGTTGTCAGCAAACATGATCGACGCATCGTTTCTATTCAATTTGGACGATGGACCGTGTTTGGACAAACTCGCGGTTGGTCAGCAGTTGAGTTTATGGCTGGAGAATTGTTCAACAGTGAATGGGGTGAATTCGTTGGGATTGCTAGAAGATGAACGACAATTCCATCTGAAAATGTGTCGATTGGCGAGAAAAACGCAAAATTTGAGATTGGCTGACAGACAGTTGAAATTATTTGTGAGCAAACAACAGCAACAACAACAAATGCAACAGAGACAGAGGACGTATACTAACGGATTGTTGTTACAAGTTAGTTAATGCGTTGTTATGCGGGGTGGAAATGAATTTGTTTCTGTCAGTGATATTATTTATTTATTTATCTATTCAGCAAATCCGGGTATTATTATATTATTATTGGTATTATGTTATTATGTTGTGGTATTATTTATTTGTTTATTTAATCATCAAATGCAGGTATTTTTATTAGTATTATTTTATTATGTTGTGGTATTATTTTATTATATTGTGGTATTATTATCAGCAAATGTTATTATTATATTATTGGTGTGATTATATTGTTGGTGATATTGTTATTATTATAATAATATTATTATTGTTGTTTTTATTGATGGCCTAGGGTTTGAATGTTAAATGGGTGATGGATTGATTGATTGATTGATTGATTGATACGATTTAGAACGGTTGGTCAACCGGTATGGATAAAGAGAACAACAGTAGTATGGCATTGACGAATGATTTGAATAATGGTAATTGGCATATGGGTTGCGATAGCAATAGACTGACAGCTCAAGATCTGCTTCAGACGAACGGTTCGAGTTTAGAGTCTGCGTTGGAAACCGCAAAATTGGTGAGCTATCAATCCTCTTTAAGCAAACGCCAATATTCGCTTTTTAGGTCGTTTTTCTCGCTTAAACTCAAAATTTTTGTCTTTCAGCAAAATTTTTACAATTCGAGCGGAAATTGATAAATGTTTAAAAATTTTTTTAAAATTTCAGTTGTGGTCACAATGTGCAAACAAACAGCAATCATCGGCGTTAGTGCTGCCATCGCTAACGAAACAAAATTCCGGACGAAATCATCAAGGTGTTGGACTAATGGGACACGCTGAACCGTTTGCGTTGTTGTGCGATGCCACGGCGGATGAGATTGATCGAGTTATATGCAAGACGAATTTGATGTTCAACGGTACACCTTCGGTGCCACCGAATGCTCTGCTTCCACTTCTAGCGCATCACTTCACGCAAGCACCGTTGAATGTAAGAGATTTATTGTTTTATAAGCAATTTAAGTAACCATCTTACTATATTATAAGCAGTTTATGTAAGCAATCAACAATTTAGCAATTGCAAGCAATAAGCAATGTTTGATGATTTGAACGGTTCGAGTTTAGTTTATGAAATTGAAGGTTTGTGTTTATTTTTATGAATACAAGTGAATGAATTTATGATTACTTGAATAGCTGAGTTTATACTTAGGGGTATGAATATCATTGAAGTAACTTGATGTAATGAATGAATATGAAAAAATTCAAGTTTATGAATACTTGAAATAACTATAAGTGGGATATCGTATGTGGTATAAGCAAGCGGCACTAAACAATTAAGAATTTGAATTGATCAGTGGTTTCGTTCATCAGAACTATGACACTGTTAGGTGTTGTTTTGTAAGGTTTCAACGTTGAATCTATGAAATAACGGACGGCTTCATATTGCAGGATTCAGCGATCCTAGCAGTGGGAATGCCCACAAAACCGCAAAACGCGAAACAGCTACGTGCAGAGGGTGAACTGTTGGCTAAAGCCACACTGCGTATGGCCAAGTGGCTATCAAAAGATTCATCACTGATCGGTGTGGCTGGAAGTAGATGTCAACGCATTGCGTGGCACATGTTTGCGGCAGAACAGAGCAGTTTGCCTGCTCTAAGTAGTAGTGGTTAGTAGTCATTTACATTTCGAGTTTAGTCCTCTTTTTTTTGTTTGGCAGAAGTGGCGATTCATTTTGAAGTGTTGAAGAAATAAATTTGGAGAAATATGAGAGGAAAACATTTCGTGAGGGTATGTTTGTGTTAGTTTCGTTTTCGTTTCCATATTTGAGTATGATGAGGAGGTAATGATAGAATAGTAATGTCTTTTGTAAGATAACTACGATCGAGAAATATTTTGGTGAGAAGGTTCACTTCGTTGAAAGTATCAGAAGACTTGTAGAGGACATTCTGAAATAATGGAATGTTATGGGGTGCGGGGGAATTTCTTTTTTTTTTGAAAATCAAGTTGATTCGGAAAAGATAATTTTGATTATTTGCAGGGAGTACGGGCGGATTGACGGGTGCCTTGTTGAGTACAGCCAGTAAGTTGGCACCGCATATGGCGAAAGCGCATGAACGTTTTGCCGAATGGGCATATAAATCGGCCAGATCGAGTGGAGACGAGAATTTTGGTGGAATGCTGTTGACGGTTGAGGAAAAAGATGCGGTTAGATGGCAAATTAAGGTCAGTTCGGATCTTTCTGAGATAGTACTTTTTGCTTCGTTCGACGACTTCATCTGTTAATCATCGATCGTTTCATTGTTCATCTTCTTTGCTCTTTGTTTAGAATCTTTTTTTGAGGGTAGATGCTGCTTTTACAATTAATCATTTCGTAACATTTTGATTATGGTTTCATTCATTGTGTATATGAAAATAATTAGTCGTTGAGTGAGATTTGATTTGAAGTGAACGCGAAACGTTGCGATGTGATAATTCGACGAAATATTTTACTGACAATTGGTGGGAAATGATAAAAGTGGCAAGATTGAAAATTCTTTTGCGTGTTTACGCCACTGATTTTTATCGGATATATTGGGTATGGCAGAAAGTTCGAAGGGTAGTTAGACACAAAATTTCAAAGTTTCATAATTCGGTTCAAGATGAATATTTTTATTATTCAAAATAAAAACCAGAAGCTTTCTGCCACACGTGATAGTTTTAAGGTAGTGATTGAAAGATTTAGATGAGTTTTTAATTGAATGACTCGAAGTTGTATCATGTTCAGAATGTGTGCGCAGATGTCGATGAAATAACTGTGGATGCGATATTGAGTGCACTAGCGAACGCTCATCACATAAATGCATTACGAAATGATGTACGTAGTGCTCTGGGCAGTGATTATTCTCAGCAAATCTACGATCAGTAAGATGTTTTCGTTGATTGATGCATTGATACGTGTTCTGTGGCGATTTTATTCAGGCATTCTTACCTGCTTTTTATCTTCCTTTTGTTTGTTATTTGACGATTTGTTTCAGTTTATTGCCTTCAGTTGAACTTGCTGAAGAGAATATGAAATGTTGAAAGGGAGATTGATTAGGATTGATATTGTTTTTTTAGACTGTTGGGCACTGGAAGCGCTTTGGTACAAGTTTGGACAACAGCTTTGGGTAGAATGATGGCGTATTACGCGTGTGCAGTACGCTCCTATTTTACGTATATCAGCGAATGTGCAAATACGTCGAAACAAGAGAGCAAGGTAGGGCAGGAAGGTTTTGTTGGATACAATTCGTGGCAAATGCATACTTTAAGAAGCAAAAAAAATTTTTTTCAAATGAAAATTATGGAGCCATTAATGATAATGGCAAGAATTGGGATTCGTAGAAATTGCTCGAAAAAGTTTCCGTCCATACCATAGAAGCAAAAATCATCCAGGTAGTAAATGAAATTAGACTTTGGTACAATCAAAGAATAGTCGATGATTCAGATTTCATATACGTTTTGAAGTGTTTTGGTTTGAGTGATCAATTTAGTCTTGCGCAAAAAGTAGATTTAAGAATTGATCAGGTGATGGTGATTGTGAGATAGATGTAAAGATATAAGCGTCCTTCATCATGAGGTGAGTGTATTTGTGGGATTTTTTAGAGTACGATTGGAACGGTAGTGGCCACATTGCGTATTGTACGTTTGCTGGTGAAACATTCAGATTCATTACACGCACTGATTGACACCGAAATGCGACATACGAACGAATATATGTGGAAGGGTTAGTTAGATTTGTTGCACTTTTGAATTTTTTGTGTTCAAAAGAATATTTAATCTGGCCTAGATTGCTTAAGGAAATGGTTGTTATCGTATACAAGTTGTACTCTCGTCATTGCATTCATTCAGTTGATCACAATTTAGATCGGAGTATTTTTTAAATTCATAATCGGTGATTGGTAATTCCTTTAGAGTGGTAATAGGAAAATGTGATTGATACTTTTTGAATATTCATAATCGGTAATACTTTTTGATAGTACTTTTTTAGAACACGATAGAGATTTTAATTAGTGTCAAGCAGCAGATAAGTAAAGCAGTCTATTGTCTATTGTGTAAAAGTATTCGTCACTATCAAGCAGTTATATTTACAACGAGTCAAAGTTAGTATTTCAATTGATGATATATCGCTGAGTCTGCTGTTTCAGATATTTTGCCACAGCTATTCGCACGTTTGAACCATCCAGTGGCTGCAGTGCGTGATACGTTGTGCACTCTGTTGGAGAGAATAGCGGCACTGTCACCGCACGCAGTCTGTTTTCCAGCCGTAGTGGGTACAACACAACCGTTGGTAATGCATTCGGCTGAGTCGGATGACGAGGGCGAGGATTCGGAGAGTGACGACGTGAACGGTCACATCGAAGGAGAGTTGCTGCACGATGCCAAGAAACGCAAAGTGGAACAAGTGAGTTGTTTTTATCATAATACTTACGAATAATTACAAATAATCAGATAATAGATACAAGCCAGATCATAGCCTGGTTCAGGCTCACAACATTAATGATATTGGTACACCATTCGGTTTCGAGCAAAACTTTCCTCCATGAACGGGAAACTTTCGCTCGAAACCGAATGGTGTACCAATATCGATAATAATTACATTAACTTGCGATTACCCAGCGAACTGTCTTCGTTGCTTACGAGAACGAAGGCAGGTCTATCGAGTTTCATGTTTATATGTGCAGCGCAGACCGTCTCCAGTAGTAGTATTGAATTGATGATGAATTAATTAATGATTGTGGTAGTTGTTTCATTGAGTTGGTGTGTTAGTAAGCAATAATGGAAGTTTGTTGTTAGTGATGGGAATGGGAGAAAATTTTGTGATTGCGGTGATATATGTGATGAGTTTGATGGTGTTTTTAGGATCGTTCATTGATGTTCGAATGTTGTCAGCGAGTGGTCCAACGACTTGAGAATCTATATCCTGAATTGGTAAAGGATGTATCGGATTTTGTAAAGGTAGTTGTCGTTTCTTGTTCATTTATTTGCAATTCACTTGAAAATTCGTCATATTTTGATGCAATTCATTTTTCGTCATTTCTCCATTTCTCCATCACATTTTTCATCATATTCTCTCTCGATTTAACGCGATCGGAGACAACAATCAAAATTACGATCGGTGAATTTCCTCCGTCCCACGAAGTTGATTGATCTCTGAAATTAAGGAGTTGCAACGTATCAATATGCTGAACGAAGAACGTTGGACGTTCGTTTTGTCGAATTTGGATCATGAAATGAACAGACGAATCGCACAGATTGAAAGCGAAAAGCAAAAGACGTACGCCAATCCGTATCTGTCGGATGCAGAAAAGAGACAAATTGTTGCCGAGAAAACGCGAATTCTATCGGCGATGGTGAGTAGTGTGAACAGTTATTGCGTTGACCGTTTGGATGGTTTCGCGAAATTTATTTGAAACATTGTACATTCGTTTTTTGAAATAAAATAAATGATTGAGTAATTATTGATGGGTTTTGAGGGAAATATTTGGAAAATGAAAATTGCTCAATGAGGTTTAGAAGCGATTAGTTGTGAATTAGCAGTGTTTTGATTGCAGGTATTTCAAATTCTCGAGGATCTCTTCGATCGAACTTGCGTTAGCGGTGTTCAAACAATCAATGAACGTCAATTCCGAGATGCGTTCAAGACTCAGATATCAGCCGCATTCGACGTGTACAAAGCGAACAAACATGATCCACGACGTGCATGGCAACCGTTTAAACAAGTTAGTTGTTTGTAAGTTAGTTGATTGAGTAACACCAAACAGAGTGTGTGTGAGTACGAACATGAGATATGATAGTTAATGTAGTATTATAAAAGTGAATGTCATTCATATGAACGGTTTTTTTTTTGGTGTTGTCATATGATAAAATGAAAGATTGTTCCTTTTTTTTTAGTTGTTAATTCATTTCACACAACGTGCTAATAAACGTTCGCTGCAAACCTTGCAAACTGCCGAAGTTTCACCACGTCTTCTGCAATTCTCACATTCTCACGTGAGTTTTTACTTGTTTTGCATTGTTCAGGAACATTTATTGAAATTTATTGAAATGAAATGAATAATAATCTCATTACAACGAAATTTATTGAAATAAAATAAAAACTTTCGCTAATCCGTCTCTATTGGGGATGGAGGAAAGAGGCAAATTGTGTCTGAGATAACGCTAATTGTAAATTTGAAATGAATAAATTTAAAATTTCTGAAATTTATTGAAATGAATAGTAGTCGTCACTGTGTGCTTCGATTGTAATTGCGATTGTTGGAAAGTTGTGGATCGCGGCGAACATTGAACATTCAATTGATAGAAGTATCGCTTGATTTGTAGAAGTATCGCTTTTTGAGTTGGTTGAGTCAGTAAAGTATTCTCAACGATCTCACTGATTCCAGATTCCAATACCAGGTCAAGAGTCGAAAGATTTCTCCGATGTGGTCATGATCGAGCGTGTTAGTAAGCAGTCGATTGTATTGCCCACAAAGACAAGACCCAAAAAAGTTGTGCTGATCGGTTCGGATGGTGTTGAGTGAGTTTGGAATTTGTTTTTTTTTAAAATCTTTTTTGGTTCAATAGATCAGATTTTCTCGAAATTGAATGTGCATCTCATACGCTTAGATCATCGATGAGGCTAACACATAGACTTCGACTTATGAATGAAGCATATGAGCATCTGTGATGGCGCGATGGCACCCGTTATCAGCAAAAGTACCAAGAAATCTTACAATTAGTTTAGCAGTTCGAAAAGTAGTATTTTTTCAGTTATCCGTTTTTGTTCAAAGGACAAGAAGACTTACATTTGGATGAGCGCATAATGCAATTGCTGCACATTTGCAATCTGATGTTGTCACCGCAAAAAGGGAGCACTGATTGGCCACCGTATTCAGCACGCAACTATTCAGTGACGCCGTTAGGATCGCGCTCTGGTTTGATACAATGGGTGGAAGGTGCAACGCCAATGTTTCATGTTTATCGTAAATGGCAGTTGAGACAGGTTTGTGATATGATAAGTTGATCGTTTAGTTGCCAGTGGATAGTTTTTAATGAGGAATCTTATTATTCATATGAACAAGTATCTGTTGACAGGATATGTGATATTCTGGAGTGTAAAATTCTGATTGAGTGTAGAATTGTGTGATTCGTTAGTGAGTTCGAGTTCTGAGGGTGACTGCATATTCTGCAACATCAGATTCTGCAGAATTGCTGTTGTATATTATTTAGTTTTGGTCTTGAAGAGTTTTAAGCAGTTTGAGCAGTCAAATTTCAGTGGTATTTGAGGACGAAATTAGTTGTGTTGCTCTTCTCAATTGATTAGATTGTTGTTGTGTTCATCACCTAATTCAAGGTTTTAACGTTGTTTTGCTGATTGCTTCAGGCAGCCCGTAAACAGACGACGTCCTCAGCAAAAGGGGCGAATGAAGCCGAGAGACCAAGTGAATTGTTCTTCAAGAAGCTGAAAGCTGCATTCAATTCTAACGTAACATTTATTTTATAATTAGCAATCTTTCATTTGATTATTCGGTGCTCTGTGTTTTATTTGGGATATTCTTTTTTGCAGCTTTCTTTTTTCGATTCGAAATGTTTTCGGTTTGAAATTTTTGTAAATTTTGATTTTAATTATTAACATGAGACATTGTTGGTAAAAGAGTTTATGAGTTTATTTCAGTGTATCGCCGGAGATACTCTGACCGATCGGCAAAAATGGCCATTGGCAATACTGGAAAATGTTTTAGAGGAATTGATCAAGGAGACACCTCGTGATTTGCTGTCGAGGTGGGCATTTTTGTTCTGATTCGTAGTCGTATCATAGCGATTTATTTTAAGATAACTTAAAAGAATTCGAGAGATCCAATTCGATGTGAATTACATTTAATTTGATTACATTTGAACTGATTGGTTGTACAATTGATCGTGTCTTATGGGTGAACAAGAAATAATGATAAATTTGGTTGGCAGAGAGCTTTGGTTGCGAGCCGGAAGCGCGTTCACGTGGTATCGAACCACAGAGCGTTTCGCCAGATCAACGGCCGTAATGTCGATGTTGGGAAGTATATTGGGATTGGGTGATCGACATTTGGACAATGTTTTGGTGAATCTCGAATCGGGACATATCGTGCACATCGACTATAATATCTGCTTTGATAAGGTAGATTTGCAGTGTGGAAATGGTGTTTCGAGTGGTCAATTGTTGGAATTTTTTCATTACGTATGCAGAATTGGTTTAAAGTGAGAGATTTATAGTTTATGAAATTACGATAGTCCTTTTTAGGGTCGAAATTTACGTGTTCCTGAAACGGTACCATTCCGATTAACCGGAAATATGGTGCATGCACTAGGACCAACTCAAATAGAGGTATGTTTATACGTTTTGTTGTCATTTGATTTTCGCTTTTTGTGTGTTGTATTTTCATTGTTCTGCAAAGAATTTTTACATAATTGCAGAATCGGTTTGAAGTTAGAGATTATCAAATGACTGCAAATTTTCACTGTTCTCCGATAAGTCATAAATTCATATTTGATAATTTATTGGCGAATAGAGAAAATTACATAATTTAGGAATTAGTTGTTTTGTTATTCCGATTGTTTCATGAATTTTGTAAAATGAAACAATGCGGTTTTTTTTTCAGGGTACATTCCGTTTGTCATGTGAGCATGTTCTAACAAAGTTACGTGCTGGTAAAGAGGTGTTACTGACCATTCTGGATGCGTTTGTCTACGATCCCCTAGTGGATTGGGCTGCGGCGCATGATCATTTGGTATCGAATGCTACTGTTGGTGTTGCAACTACACTGGCTGTCTACGGTATGTGACATGAAGCATGTTCGCTTAATTTTAAAGTTTTTGGTTTCATTGAGTCGATTTTCGAAAATGTCAGCCACTAGTTTTGTTTTGTTTGGTTTTAATGAAGTGGATTGTTTGTTGTGAGACTGGAATAATCGAAATATTATGCAAGTTTTTGTGGAACGTTTATCAAACGTTCATAATGAATTCAGTGTTTTTTAAACTGGTTGCGAGTTCGAGAGATTTTAGGCACGGATGCACGCGCTGAAGCAGCTCGTCCACTGGCACGTGCATTGTTCGCGGTACGTATAAAAGAGTACGAAAAGGCATGGTTGGAGAATAGGTTCATTTTGCATTAAATATTTTTCTACATTGAATTTTTTGGTTCTATTTCGAAACCGATACAGAAGCAGTAACATACAGAAGATGTTCTTGTTTTTATTTATTAATGTGTATTACCTCAGATAGTGTAAGTTTGATGAGGTGTAAGGAACGGAACGAACGTAAGAATTTAGCAATTAGAATCAGAAGCGATTAATAATTTTATGGTGGTAAGAAGTATTGCTTATTGTTAATAGATATCGATGAGAGTGATGATCAAATGCCGATTATATCGGCATTTGATGTGGTTTTGTTGACGGTGAAGAATGTTTTTAATGGCATTGGCACGAATTTAGAGAGAAACTGTACAATTCACTGGTCGCGGTCACGGATATTTTGGAGAAGATTCACAAATGCAACGAGAAAGCGTGTGAACGGGGATCGTTGACGTTGAAGCGACGAATCGGTGACGAGAGCACGTTCGAGAACGATCGAGTCGAGGTGGGCAGACGACTGAAGGAGGCGATCGGTGAACATCAGACGATAATGCACGATATTAGACCACTGCTGAAATCATTGGCGAGTGTGAGTGAATTGATTCTGGATTGATGATTTTTTGAAGCTTTATTTTTGATTTTTGGTTTGGTTATTGTTTGTGTTTCATCTTTTTTATTAGTTTATCGTTTTATCGCTCGAAATCGAAAATTGTTCATGGTTCTATTTTAAATAGATTGTGATGATGTCGATTGGTTTGTGTGTTTGTTTGGTAATATTATCGTTTAACGTGTAATATGAGGTGGCTTGAAGTGGCTGTGTTTTGATGAAATTTGTTGTTGTTTTTGAAAAACGGAACGAAACTTCTAATGAAAATTGTTTTTTTGCAGAGCGATGGACGTTTCCAGACGTATATTCGCTTCTATAAAGAATCGTTCAGTGAGCCATTAGTGAGAGGTCATAAACTTTTGGATGAAGAGAAGTCGATTGTGGTCGATTTAGCGACATGCATTCGACTCTTCCGAGCAGTTGTAGATTGCATTCCTCAGTAGGTGTTATATTTCGAATAGTTTTTTTTTTGTTGAAGCCGAATATTTGCTGGTTTTGGGCATTTATGATTCAGATCAGTTTGTGATGAATGAATAATCATCATTGAATAGCAAAATAAAATTTGGTATGATGAATATGAGGAGAGGTTGGAAAATTTAATTTTTGAGGAAAATTTAATTATGCTAAAGTAACCAAACAAACGCGTGCGTTTGTTTGGTTACTTTAGCATATAATAAATTGATCGTTAGCACTGTTTTGAAAAGTTAATGAGTGATTGATGGTATTGAAATGAAATGAAAAATGCAAAAGAATTCTTTCTGAAGGGTTTACGAAGAATTGTTGTTGTTGGGCAAAGGCGAAGGATCTACGCTATCACCAGATGCCGCCGAAAGCTTGCCAGTTCCACCGCCCGGATTTGAAGGTGGGTGTTGTCATGTTCTTGTAACATTTCAAGCTTTATTTTTGCAGTGAGAAAGTATTCATTTGAATGTGTTTGATTCATTCATAAACAATTATTGAGGTGTTTTTTTTTTGAATGCTGAATGTTTGGTTTGTTTTAAGAGAGTGTACCAAATTATAAACAGCAACAAGAGCAGAACGTGCACGCCAAAAACGTTTCACGAAAAGTCCGTCAGAAGTTGGAGGGACGTGACTTCATGAGTGTGGTTAGCAACGGTGCCGTTGCAACGGACAGTGAAACAGCAGGAATAACTGGAGCGGACGGTGGAGGCGATTTGGTGGTGAGAAAACCGATGACACCAGCTGAACAAGTAGAGATTGCCTGTGTTTTTTGTTTATTGTTTTTTGTTTTGTTTTGTATGGATTGGTTGAGGGGATTGTCATTGGAGAGTGGAGCAGTAACTTGGAATTTGTGAATTTAAAAAAGTGCTGCATCATAGTTTTGATAGGTTCTCATTTCATTTGGTTCAGTTTGATTCATTCGTTTCACTGCGTATATTCGCTTGGAATTATGTACGTACGTATCCATAACGGGAGTAAATTTTTGATAAATTTACAACTTTTGCAATCGATTGTGTTCGGTTGAAAATGCGGTTTGTTTGTTGTTCAGGCAGATATGTTAATCCGAGAAGCAGTGAGTTTGAGCAATCTGGCGTTGATGTATGAGGGTTGGACAGCGTGGGTATAGCGATCGGTTTCTGCTCAAAGGTACTACTGTCCGAATTGAAAAGGTGGGTACATAAATTTTTTGCATATATTTTTTGTTTTTGCTGTGAACTTGTTGGATGGGATGAGTTCAGTAGCGATCGAATCGAATCGCTCGCGTGGTTGCTTACTATGAATTAGGTGAGATAAACAAGTGTAGACGCATTGAGAGCTATGAAACTTTCAACGTCATTCATCTCATGATCAGCTGACTGTTGTGCATGAAGTTTTCTCAGTTAATCGTTGTTCATATGTTCAGTTGTTGTTGTGAGAAAAATGACGAAGAGAAGAGATTCAGTGTGGAGTAGTTTCAACGAAAGGCCAGGAGATTACGTCGAGTCAATCCAACTGAATAACATTGATTCATTTCAGGTTTCAACTCTGCATTGCATTTGCATTTGACGGCGTTGTTATGCGGTCTGTGATGCGATGTTTTCGTTGCTGATGAGCGTCGCTATCAATTAACTCGAATTTGAGCGTGCGCCTCAGAACTGAGAACGTTTCGTGCCACATCAACTATCACCAATCAGTTCAGCATCGATCGATCATCGATCCGCCGCATTCATTCAGATCAAAACCAAACCAAAAAATTGCAAGCAATCTCACCATCGGTCAAAAGATGGCTTTCAAGAAGCGTCAAAATCTCGTGTGTTGTGTGCAATTGGAGCAGCAACAATAAATTGGTCGCTGTATTGTTCGCGTCAAAGCGTCGTCGTCATGGTCGCATCATCACCATATATCTGGCTGATTGATACTGATAATGGTGCTCTCTGATCGGAGCCGAAGCAGTGAGCATTCGGTGTGTGTGTATTTGCGTTGAATTGGTTTGAATTTTAGTGGATCTCGTTGAGATATTTCAACAGCAACCGAAACGTGATGGGTGATGACCAACGGTAAAGTACTTGTTAATGATTTTAACGTACTTACTTGTTCAAGTTGGTATTATATTGTTGGTATGTGGGTTGTAAGTGATGCGACACCGAGGATTTTTTATTGTTCGTCATTCATTGTTTTCATCATTGTGTTTTCTGATATTTCACTCAAACGTCTGAGTATTCTCAATTTATTTTTTTTGTTGGTTCTTTCGTCGATCCTACTGTCGTCTTATTTTCTTTTCGGTTTTGTTCTGTTTTTTGTTTTGTTTGTTTTTTTTTTTTGGAGTTCCTTTCATATTATCTGGAAAATTATGGAGCTAGTGAGAAGTGTTTCGTATAATGTTATCGATCGTTAATGGTGGAGATGATTCGTTCAGGTTCAATGGATTTAGAATGTTTTTCTTGTAAACTAAATTTGAGTGAAGGAATAAGCACATATGGAATAAGCAGGCGACTTGATTGGACGGATTTTGCGTGTGTGTGAACATGCTTTGAAAGCGGATTATGATCGGAGAAGTATGAAATTGTCTCTGTAGTAACATTTGACTCTCTTGAATTTCTTCGCTTCTTAAGTTTTTTTGGAGTTTTTTCTGCTAGTTTCCGCTTCTTTTTTTTTGGTTCAATTTTTGTTTGCTTTGAGCAGTTTTGTGGTTTTGTGATTGTCATTTTGCTTTTAGTTTTCAACTTTATACAGTTTCGTCGTGTTTTCATCAATCGATGCGTAGTTGGCGGCAATCGATTAAATGGATTTCCTCTTCGTTTATTTGCGTCTTCATTTATTTTTTGCTTTTCGTTTATTTCATTTCTGTAGTGAATTTATTCTCCTCTGTAGTTGTTATGCGGTGTGATTGTTTGCGGAAGAAATATTCAGAAATGGCATTTTGCGAGAAATAAATCCATCAACAAAACAACTTTGCTGCCGGTCAATAGAGCGCAAGTAGTAAGTCTCTCTGAGTTTTCGATTTATTTGAAACTCAGAGAATTGCGTTCAGTGGTATTTGATTGCTAGCAAATGATTCGTGTCATTCTGGTGAGGATGCAATCGCAGATGAATTGAAGCAATTGAGAATCGTTTCGGAGAGAAATTTCGTTGGCTTGTTTGAAACACTGAAACTGTTTCAGCGCATTAGATTTCGTTGGGTTTCTTCAATAACTTTTGCCGAAAGTTATATTGCAGTGTTGTGTGTGTTGTGTTGTGTGGTGTTGTTTTGACGTGCTTTCTTTTGTTCCTAAGAATGCTATCTTCTGTACTTGTCACTTTTCCTTTTAAAATCACCTTCCCACTTCGTTGGTGAATTATTTTATCAAACATTATTTTGATTCAACCACAAATATTTCTCTTAATGTCGAATAAAGTTTCCTCTCAATTTGTTTCGTCTCCTTACAATCAAACTACAGTGTATTATTAGTGACATTCGAGAAGAGTGCCTTTCGGAAGGTGAACCAGGCTGATAATGGTAAACGGATGATGTGAGGAATGCGAACCTCTGCACTTCTAAAGTAAGAAGATATTCAAGCAATAATATTGAACACTTATCAACAATAGATAAAGCACGTGCAGAAAAAGCTTATAATGAAATCATTCAGTTACATGACACACTTTGCGAAATTCTAATATATATTTGAATCAATTGAGAATCACTTGACAATATATGCAATTTGTGAATACAGAGAACGTTTTGAATCGGACAAGCAAAAGAAAGACGGATGTTAGAGACAAACCTGAGGATAAAAGTGGCTCAATCATTACGACCATGAATGGTCATCAGGCAAGAATGCACTATTTCGCGGGCAGTGAAATTGTTAAGTTATATGGAGCATTTCTCCTTACGTCAAGAGATTTCGATAATTTCTTGAAGCTTCCTCAACTAGCGCAGCGCTGCTCATCCCTACAGATGGATATCTATCAATACGAACATTACTGTACCGATATCTATAGCAGCATGAGGATTAGCATTTCAGAGCCACAGATCCTCAATCGAATGTTGTATAAATATTAATAAGTTACCGGGCAAACCTGAGAAGACGCTAGGCTTGAATCTATCAAACCTATATTTCTATAGTAGTGTATGATATCAATTGATCTGAAGTGATCAAATGCATATGAGTGAGCAGCATTGCGCTAGTTGACATGATAGCTTTAAGAAAATAGCTCTATCTCCTCAATAAAGCAAAATCGCTCGACAAAATATATATTTTCCTTAATGCAGAGATTCTGCTGGATCGATTGGTCTGAAGAAATTGATATATTACTGGTCAAAGCTGAGAGTACGGTAGGCTTAAATGTCGCAAACCCTATTGCGTCATATAAATAGCTACATTTTTTCGTAGAGGTGGAATTTCTCGGCAAGCATTTCAATATTAGAAAGCATAGATTCTGTTCAATCAAATGGTGTATAAAAATTTATATGTTACCGGGCAAACCTGAGAAGACGCTAGGCTTGAATCTATCAAACCTATATTTCTATAGTAGTGTATGATATCAATTGATCTGAAGTGATCAAATGCATATGAGTGAGCAGCATTGCGCTAGTTGACATGATAGCTTTAAGAAAATAGCTCTATCTCCTCAATAAAGCAAAATCGCTCGACAAAATATATATTTTCCTTAATGCAGAGATTCTGCTGGATCGATTGGTCTGAAGAAATTGATATATTACTGGTCAAAGCTGAGAGTACGGTAGGCTTAAATGTCGCAAACCCTATTGCGTCATATAAATAGCTACATTTTTTCGTAGAGGTGGAATTTCTCGGCAAGCATTTCAATATTAGAAAGCATAGATTCTGTTCAATCAAATGGTGTATAAAAATTTATATGTTACCGGGCAAACCTGAGAAGACGCTAGGCTTGAATCTATCAAACCTATATTTCTATAGTAGTGTATGATATCAATTGATCTGAAGTGATCAAATGCATATGAGTGAGCAGCATTGCGCTAGTTGACATGATAGCTTTAAGAAAATAGCTCTATCTCCTCAATAAAGCAAAATCGCTCGACAAAATATATATTTTCCTTAATGCAGAGATTCTGCTGGATCGATTGGTCTGAAGAAATTGATATATTACTGGTCAAAGCTGAGAGTACGGTAGGCTTAAATGTCGCAAACCCTATTGCGTCATATAAATAGCTACATTTTTTCGTAGAGGTGGAATTTCTCGGCAAGCATTTCAATATTAGAAAGCATAGATTCTGTTCAATCAAATGGTGTATAAAAATTTATATGTTACCGGGCAAACCTGAGAAGACGCTAGGCTTGAATCTATCAAACCTATATTTCTATAGTAGTGTATGATATCAATTGATCTGAAGTGATCAAATGCATATGAGTGAGCAGCATTGCGCTAGTTGACATGATAGCTTTAAGAAAATAGCTCTATCTCCTCAATAAAGCAAAATCGCTCGACAAAATATATATTTTCCTTAATGCAGAGATTCTGCTGGATCGATTGGTCTGAAGAAATTGATATATTACTGGTCAAAGCTGAGAGTACGGTAGGCTTAAATGTCGCAAACCCTATTGCGTCATATAAATAGCTACATTTTTTCGTAGAGGTGGAATTTCTCGGCAAGCATTTCAATATTAGAAAGCATAGATTCTGTTCAATCAAATGGTGTATAAAAATTTATATGTTACCGGGCAAACCTGAGAAGACGCTAGGCTTGAATCCATCAAACCTATATTTCTATTGATCAAATGATATAGTGGTCAAGTGCATTTGAGTGAGCAGCATTGCCCTAGTTGAAATAGCTTTATTAAAATAGCTAGATCTCCTTAAATAAGCAGATTCTCCCGGCAAAATATATATTTTTCCGAATTCGGAGATTCTTCTCTGTCGTACGGTAAGCTTCAATGTGGTGATTCTTATAGCAGCACGAAAATTGCTATATCTGCTCATAGTGTCATGATGCAATCGGAGCTATGCATAAGTCTGAGCAAAGTACGGTGTGATGGAACGTGTGTTGGCCTAAAAAAGGGTACTTTAGAATGGTTGAATTTCTCAATTTCTCATGTGTATTTAGGATTTTGCTTGCGAATGCCATTTTGAGTTCTTCAGTGGATTTGTGAGACTTATTGATAATTGAATATATAATTCCCGTAAACAACATTGCAGATCATCCTCGATTAACGTTTATTTTTAAGATTATTTCTATTTGCTGATATTTCCGTCATAATTATTCGTTATTTATAATCTTGTCAATACCATTTCCACAATTGCGTTTTTTGTCATGATTTCGTTGTTACCACTGCTTCAAGGATTGAATTTTATTTTTATTACTTCTTATTACTTCTTTGAATTGTTTTCTTAGTATCCATTTGACGATTTCTTATGATGATCTACTTTCTTCTATTTGATATGGATATCCATCATTGTTTCTGAAATTGTGTCCTTTGTTGTCTGAACTCTGCTGAACCTTGATATTCTTTTTTATTGCTACGATGAATTCGATGTGGTGTATCTGTATTCCTTCAAAATTTATTCTGATTGAAACTGTGGCACCGATAAAATGTTGTTTTGATGCATACATTATGTATTGGATATGTTGAATAAATAATTCAAGAATAAGCTGCCGTTTTGTGAACTTCTCAGGCGGAAAATTTTGATGAAATGAAATCGTCCGGTTTCTAGACTGGGGAATGTGATGCGTCTCCACACAACATAAATTGATGAGGATTCAATAGAAAACCAAGGAATCGATTCTATGGCTAGAAATGTTCCAGTTGAAAACCATCAGCAGTATTGAAGTTTTCTTCAGACGACGCAAGTACTTCCCCTAAATCAAAGATCCTTTTCTGTTAGATAAATATGATTGAATTTTACGATGCTATCAACATCTTAGGGGACGAACTGCTAAAGTATGGGCTATTTGATACGCATCCACATCAGTATTGTGATCCTACCTGTAAATTCAGTGTAATAGCATACTGAGCTTTTTCAGCTTAATGTTGCATTCAGCAAATTATTAGGAGAATTTATGAAATAAATAATCGTTTCGATTGACTTGTTCAGCCAAGCCAGTTTGAGAACGTATTTCGAACTAAAATTTTCAGTTGTCTGCAATGCTCAGCATTTACTTCTTTACAAACCTGCTCACGATCAGCTAAAAGATTTAGATCGCTCAGTTCATCTCATTAAATCGGGACTATTTGCCATAATCGATGAACCTTAATTCGATCTGTACAAGCGAAAGTGCAATGTTATCTCTGATTTGATCATAATTCTTCAATTAGATTACCAATCTACTGAAGTATATTATTGATGGTTTGCATTTGATATAATTCGGAATGATTGAAACATAAAGTGATCAACTCTGCAGCAAAATAGTGTATATATGCTGCATGATCTGCGATGACAAAGCGACATAAACATGAACATCTAGATCAAATCAATTACGGTTCTCCCTTCTCACTCTCGACCACTTTTTTTGCTGTTAAACATTCATTGAGTGGTTGCTTCACTTCGCTCATCGTTCATCACTCTTCTTTCCCCCTCACATGAACGTTGATGCCTATTCACAGTTCTCACTTGATTTACACGCTACCCTTTGCGATTCTGAATACCCTTTGCATGCAAAGGGTATTGCATGCAATACACTTTGCATGCAATACCCTTTGCAATTCTCTCAAACGTCACTGATGTTTTCATTTAGATGTTCATACGCCACTACTCAAAATGACGTGTGCCGTTCGAAGGCTGCTATTGCACTTGACCAATTCCATAAATATTGCAGTCAGCAAAGGAAATTCAACACATGAATAACATTGATTAGCATCGACTGTTTACTGCACACAAAGCATCAGTATTGGTCAAAAGAACAATCGACATTGAGCCTATATCTAGAATACTTTTTGGATAAATTCTTTCAGACTCTGTCCGAAATTTTCATATTTCATAATCACTTGAGTTGTTTCAATTCACTGATAGCATTTCACATATCACTTTCCGGATCGATTAAATATGTTTAATCTGAATCGCACTCAAAGAAAACAAAGCATGACTTCTGCTCTGCAAATCACACCATGTTTACTAAACTCTTTGCAAAGCTCATCACCATTTTCCTCGTCGACAGCTATTTTTTCATACTGAAAACAGCAGATTGACTAAGCGGTGCAATACCGATAGCAATCTTAGGGGAGACAATAACCAACTGAAGAATATTCCTAGAGGTTATCTAAAAATGGCTGTTCTTGCAACATTTCATGCCTCTTCGCAATCCCCCATTCAATAATTCTGTTCCTCCGAAAGATTCTTATTTTGTTGGGACTATTCATCGGATAAATGAATACTTCCAGGGATTTTGGAATCTTTTCAACGTCCGAATTCTTCAACATATCATTGCTGCACTCAAATAATTCCCCACAAATGTCCACAGTACCATTCCATTTTCAAGCGTCATATTAAATTTCCTAGTTATGCAATGTAGGAAAACGATTCTGTCAAGCCATGGTCAATATCCACATGATAACACTAAAATGCTCAAGACCTCAGTGAAGTGCTAAAAGAAAGTATCATCAAAACAATTGCCCACATGACACTTTCAATGATACAAAATAATTTGACTTTATTTGACCGTTTCATAAAGTTTCGTTCGATGCCTAATCATCGATATTCAGTAAACGAATGAATACCAATAATTATAAGGAAAAAAAACTAGGAATGACGATAAGAAAGACTATTGAACATGGCAACGAATGATCTTATTTTCATCATTTAAAATTCAAATATCGCACCTCGGTTTCGATTAATCACTTATACCTGTGGTCGTGCTCTTTCTGTGCGCCATCTATTGATGTGATTCGTTCGCAGAACTTCATGTTATTTATTTTGCATCATTCAGCTCAATCAATTCAATTTCAGTAATTACATTGAAAGGTACTGACCATACCTTAGCGAGTTGAGGCGAAAAAAATTTGGTGAAAAATATCAATTTTTAAAGTATGTTTCGATTTCATTTCCATACACATTTTTTCGTCAATTAACTTTATTAATTTGTGGATTTTCATATAACCATTGACAAACAAACATTCTCTTCAAGAATAAGCTTTCTGGCAAAATGATCAATTAGTCTAGTCTCTTGTTATTCCTTAATTTTCGGGATTTTCAAGCTAAAATGTATTAATTGAATCACCATCGTTTAATTAATGTTGTTATTATCACTGAGCAGAATTTTTCTGAATTTCTAATAAATTTTCAACTCAAATTAAACCCTTGCTAACATATATTCTAATCCGCTTACTTTCAGATATTTTTTATTATATATTCGGTCAAGAGCAGCAGATTCATTCAAAGCAACGAAAAAAATGTAAGTTTTAATTATAATTTCCGTTATCTGTTTATTCGTTTCTTTAAACTTTCTCTTATTCGAGTTATTGTGTTTGATATGCTACTGATGTGCTCATATCCCGAAGTATTGATAACTTATCGCATTACATTGAAAATTTCTTCACGTTCTAAATGATCGCATCTATATCAACACAAAGTGTGCTTATCTCAATCTCATCCACCGATTCTCTTCCACCAAATATTGAAGACTCTCATTATTCCTCAAACAACAGAAGGCCCCTCTACTTATCTTCCAAACCTTCTCAGCAGTCCTTGAACCCGATACCAGGCTTCAATCACGCCAATTTGTTTCTGTTAAGGTTTCATTATAATCTGATATTACTTCACATCTCATGTGCGTTTATTTGCGAAATCAAAAGGCTTACGAACTTGAACTTAACATAAAATAGTGATTAACAAAAACATACAGTTCTTATTGCATTTATTTATTCATCCATTCGACAATTCTCAAAATCATTCTTCATTTTGTTGAATTCTTCAGGGTGTCCTGTAATATAATGTACATCTGATTTGTCTTTACCTCATATTCTAGGCGAGTGCATTCTTAGCGTAGTACATTGTGTAATTGTATCGCATTCATCCAGACAACAGTAAAATATAAATATAAATATAATTGAACATAAATTCTTTTTTGTTTTACGATAATTAATCTCCTGCTTCGATAATTCATTTACGCGATAACTCATCTCCTCTACATTGTATGCGCGATTCCTTATGCTCTTATCTTGTCTTCGGGAGAAAATGCCTCCAAAGATATCATTCTATCAAACTGTTTGATTTTTTACTGCATAATTGAACTCACCTGCTACAAGATATCATCCCAAAACATTTCTCAAGTTGAGATGAAAAGAGATAATTATTCCTGTAAATGTTTACGGAAGAAATTATCGCAAAAGACGCTTTGAAAACTTCAAAATCAAAGCAAACCTCATGCTTTTTTGACCCATTGCGCTCGATTCATCGAATATAAACATCTAATTTGAACAGTTGATCTGTCCATTGATTTGCTCGAACATTTACATTTATCTGAATCACTGCAGTGAAATGTAGTTTGGTAATATCCGGCTAAAATTCTGGAAATTAAGAGAGATCTGTGACATAAATTCGGTCCTATTCGATCTTCGGAATATGCAATCGCTTCATAAATTCATTCTGATCAGAAACTGACTCTCAAAGCCGCATTGAAATTACATCAAAATATCTTATTATCAAAATAAGCAATTTTTGCTATCTTTAGGATTATATCACCGTCTTGAAGATCACTTGATTACATCATGGGCCTCAGAATGAAAAAATTTCTCACACACAGCTGCTAATGCACAATAAATCTTCCGCTTGAAATTTGCTCAGCAATTGGCATTATTCACCTTGCTCCAGGCCGTAACATCGGAATGAGAGTCTTTTCCGATCCTTTATATTCGTTGCACGCAATTATCTCGGCATGAACATCTGAGTTGAACATTGGATCTATTTCATGAATTGCTTAATCATTCTTATTAATCTACTCATTCTCATTAATCCGCATTGAAATATTGTTCGAGAATTCACACGTGATTTACCGAATACTCGGTGTATTGTTTGAGAAAAATTTGTGTCTTATAATCAAACATGTTAAAATGCAACATTTGATGACAATGCACTCAATATTTCTGTGAGATTTGAGAAAATCTCATTAGGATTCGGGGTCATTTGTATCCGAAGATATCAGGGGGATTTATTGGATTGGGTGAAAGTTATTCATCATGGATGAATAAAGAAGTTATTGGTTAGGGGAGATGAATTTTTGAAAGACCATTATTTTAAAAATGAGCATTTTTAGTTTTGTAGAATATGCCGCACAACATCAGCGGTACCAGCAGCAGCAGCAGCAGTTTGAGATGGAGAAGACGGCATAGGAGGGCCAAGAAGGATAAGGTAAACGACCGGGTAGTGAGGAGGAAATGTTTCTTGAGGCGCGCGAAGGAGGGGGTTCCGGGCCATCCGGAGACAAGGCTTCAGGTCGACAACCTGCAGTTCGGGAGCTGCGGGAAAGTTTACTGCAGCAATTTGCTGCAAGTATTGGGGATACTCACCCTACTGCCAGCCTACGACAACCTGGTTCAGTGGGTCAGGAAGGGCTGGGCGCTGACAATAGCCGCATTGCCACCCGAACTGGGTGGACATTCAATCTGTAAGTTTAGTTGTAATTTAATGAGATATTCACTCCTTCGTTTGTAATTCATCTATACACGCATAGACCTATGTGGTTTTATGTATATGGATGAATTATGAACGATTGGTCATGTTATGAAATGATGAAATGATAATTCTGAGTTATATATAAATATGATCAAAGAAAGAGAGGTAGAATGAGGTTGTTAAATTATCGATTCACATTCCTATAACATCATGAAACGTAATATCATCAGCATCATCTTATTGATCATTTCTGATAACTACGAATCACTTAACAATATTCATGAGGTTAATAATATAATATCACTATGTACTCATAAAATCAATGAGAGTAACACACCACATCAGCAAATGTAACAGTATATTAAAAATATCAATCAAGTGACAATCTCATACAAGTATCAAATTGCTAATCATTAAACTTGCTCATCGAAGGAATGATGTGTCTTAGGATACGATCAGTGAAGAATGAGTCGATTAAACATTCAAAAGTTAATATCGTCAAGAAATACTGCTGCGAAATTGGATGAAGAGGATATCAAATTTGGGTATATCCGTACAAAAGGGCCTCATTGTGTTTTGATTTTAGTGTCAGCGTTCAGAGCAGGGGCACCCTCGCCCCTGCTGATTGAGGCGATATGTCGGATGACGGACGTCCAGCTCCTCGTCCACAGGGCAGACATCGACAACGTGAGGAGCTGGAAATTCGGCGTAACGGGGCCAATTTATGAAGTAATCCGGGAAGCAGACGACCGTTACGCCGTCTTCATTGGGCCACCCTCGCTCCAAGTAAGTTCTTTTAAGAACGAATTTAAGACAAATTGTATGAGAATATCTTTTTGATGCTAATATAAAAATGACAATAATCGCATTCAGACGATTCAAATGATATGAAAATAATACTGATTTACAATATGAGCTATAATATTAATAATAATAATCAAATAATATTTCAGTTCGTCGATTCGGAGCACTTCACCACGCAAATGGATCGCTGGCGAGTTCCGCTCCCAGTCGACGTAAGTAAAATTCGATAATAATTTGATCATTTAATTCAGAGATCGTTGACGATCTTATGACCGTTTTGGACGGAAATATAGCCGATATTCTGAAGTCAACACCTTGTGAAATGATAGGAATTCAATTGTTGACGAATTGAGCGTTAAAGAGAATAATTAAACGATTATTCATTGCGTTGACTGTTCTTTTAGTTAATCCTCCAGTATCAAATCAAAAACTGATATTATCGCAGTCATTTGCGCATGCTGAAATCAGTTATGTAAATTCAGCTGTCTCTGTCCAATCAACCTCAATTCATTGCATGATTGAGGCACTCTTTCAGGAGTTGGACCGAGGGGAGCCCCGTCCGTCACCCGCACACAGGCCCGCTGAACCAGAAATACCACAGCCCGAGGAATTTGACGAAAATATTAACGATATGTTTATGGATGATAACGACACTAACGAAGATGACATTAACCAACCTAACGACGTTAACAACGACGCTAACGACGAGACTAACGAAGTCCAGGCAGAAGAGGGGCCTGCGCAGCCCCGCTACTTCTTGTAAGTTCTTTCCTTTAAGTATATGACAGCAAAATTTCAATTTTATTTGTTCGACAGCGATTCACATAGTCATTGAGGAATGAATGTGTTTGAAAAGTTTGATATAAGCAATGAAATTTAAATGGGGGGTAATTGAAAGTGATCATCTCTCAGCGATGAATCAGAGATATATTCGATTTGGAACTACCGTTTCGTATGACATGGATTGATCACAAATATAGAAATAAATTACAAAATTAACGAACCAATCGTTCTTGCTTTGCAATGATACGTTGATTTTTAGGCGCAGGCCCCACATCCCAAGACAGCCGAGAGAGCAGCCAGAGCCGCAGGTCTTCCGGCCGCGCAACATCGAAAATTTGCGGCCGGAACACCAAGTCGAGCTAACGGCACCGGATACAGAAGCTTACCACGTAAGCAGAGACAAATCCATCTGTAAGTTTTCATAGACTGATAATTCTTTAGCATTACTTTTGATGTAGTCTTTACTGAAAATCTGAATCGGAGAGTGGCAGCATTCTATTACAGATAAAATGGATAATTATTTCCTTGTTATCATATCCTGGATGAACACTTCTACAATTGAGTGACCAAATATTCATGTTTGCTTACGATGAACGTTTCAGGGTGCCGTCTAGCCGGCTGTTCCAGGCCTAACCAGCCATTTAAAACGGTTAAGGCCTGGAAAATACACGTGCAGAGGGCCGCGTGTCATCGAGAGCAAAGTACGTTATTATCAATTGATATATCTTATTCATTTCATTTTTCGTTTTTATTGTTGAATTCCACTTTCAACTTTTACAGTTAACCATAGAAAATAAAGGAGAAGTATCCATGAGATTTTTCGGTGTATGATACCTGATATTTTGAAAGTCAACTTCAATTGAACTTTTAGCCCTCTGCACGTCCTGCGGCCACAACGTGGCTCTACCCTCCTCGGCGCACCTCTCGGCCGCCGAGATCAAGACAGTTATGGACGCCCACAAAGCCGAGAGGTGCGTTGGCGTCACCAAAAGGGCGTTGGTGGCGCGTAAAATCGCTGCCGAGCGTCTAGTGACTCTAGGACGCGATGTCTCGCACATCGCGATCCTAGACGAAGACGCAGAAGAGGTGCAGGTGCCATCAAACCCACGCAAGAGGCACCTGGCCTCCGAGGCAGCGTGGAGGGCAGACCAATGCTGCCTCTACCTCAAACGATTCAAGGCCGACCATCCCGATTTAATGGAGCAAATCGGGATGGAACACCAGCTCACAATCGGATGAAGGGAACGTTGCGAGAAGAGCAACTACGGCACAGTTCAACTGGAGCGACAACAGGATATCAACATCAATCCAATCCTCCCAGCACTAAATGGTTACATTTATTCAAATAATTCAAAAATTCAGCAATGGAGCGTAGTACCTCACTGAGGATGAGAATCAGGGAGATAAGTAAACATTCAGATAACATTAGAATGAATACAAAGAAGAAAAAACACTTCACGGAAGATCCTAGAATTCAGTGACATTAGAATAGTGTTTAAGGTTGACGATTTGAAATAGGCGAGCGAGCATAATGAGTGCAGGGATAAGATATTAGAAATAAGATGTGATAGGAGCTATGTTATGTTATCTGTTATTCTTTTCGTTACGTTGTTGTTTGTATTATTATGTTACATAATAACAGTAGTGACATTATTAATGTCACTACTGTTATTACTGTTGTATCACAGTGTATTGCTAGTATCATATTTTGGAATAATTCTTCTGGATATTATGTGATCCTTGTGTTGTATCACTGTTGTTATATCGTCATATCCTATCAAGCGTCATCCTACACATCAGTTCGCCGAAACAGTGGATTTTTTCGGAGGGATATGAAATGGAATTGAGAAGCTGCGAGAATATGAAAATTTTGATAAAATTTAATGCAGAAAATCTAGCCACACTAGCCCTGGATATCCGTTCTCAGCACTATGAATGATGCGACAAAAAAACCATGCCTAGAGCGGTTGATCGTTCTAGCACATCAGAAAAAAAAAGAGAAATGCCCTCAAAAATTCCTTCCAGATGTTTTGGGCATCCATATTCTATTGTAGAAGGGGAGTCATATGGCGGTTATGCCAGCTCCTCAGCGCCATAAATGGAGGGAACTATTAATGTTGGGAAATATTTACAATATACTTTTCCCATATATTATGATATGGGTTCGGGGTTCGGGCTATACAAAAGTACTCTGGGTAAGGGTTTAGAGTACTTTGGGTTGGGGATATGGGAATCCATACCTCCATTGGCGCTCAGTGGGTTAGGGTATTTTTATTAAGACTGCTAGAAAACTGGTCACCGCTCGAAGATGGTTTGAGTTCGCCAAAAAAGTGCTGAGACATCTTAATGGATTGATAAGAAACAGGAAATTTGGGCGGATAATAATTCTGAAAGGCTAGTGATAAGAGAGACGGAATGATGAGATAAAATGTCCATTTTGATGGATCAAATAGAAGGCGAAACAAACGCAAGGCGGCGATCACCGTTCTACTCAACAGGATGCAACGAAAAAACGACCAAAAATATTTAAATTGAACAAAAAGGCAGCCAGAAATATTCCAAAAAAGTTAAAAAAACAAAAAACAATGAAATTAAAAAAATAAATAACGAAAAAACAAAAATATAAAAACTTTAAAAAAATAAAAAAAAGAAATAAAAAAATTAATAATAAAAAAATTAAAAAGAAAAAACTATTTAAAAAATTATGCATAAAAAGTGATTGGAAAAATTGTAAACTTCGAAAAATTCAGTGACTGTATTTGTGCAATTAGTTTCTAGGTGTACTTATTGTAATTACAATTAGTGATATTGTCAAGCTCAGTGGTCCCCACGACTGGGTGCTCCATTATCCTATGGATGGTATGTCATTATCCGTTCCTACGTTAAGCATTGAAATAACAAGAATATTATTTCAATGCTTAACGTAGGGGCGAAATTTCCGAACCCTTCAATGCCCTATGGCAACCACAAATCACCCAAAAATGGGTGTTTCCCCTTATGGGGACCACTGGTCTAACTTATTAATTTCATTCACTGCTATTGACCAATTTTGTCCTCGTCTTTTGTCCGTTGTCCTCTTATTATAACCAAGTTTGTCCGTGTCTCTTGTCCGTTGTCCTTTACTATAACCAATTTTGTCCTTGTCTTTTGTCCGTTGTCCTTTTATTTACATCGTTTAATAATACTTACTGTGTTAACGACCTTTAATTAATTTGTTTGAATCATTATTCGAATTGTACTGAATGGAAATTGTTATTTGTTTTTGATGTGATAATTGGATATATATTTGACGTTCATAGTGCCCCGATAAGAATGAATTTAGTATTGTTAATGGTGTTTTTGGTATTCGTTGTATTTGTAATATTAATACAACTGCTGTTCTATTGAGAAATTATGTAAGTTTAGATAACGACTGAGGTCGGAATGATTTTAGTGTTTGAACTGGAAGAAGATGACTAAAATTAAGGTACTATTATAGTCATTAAATGAGACATTACCAATAATATTGAAGGAATAGTGAGTTTAGTAATGTGCTCGCTCATAGGATGACGAGGTATCGCTCACATTGCTTACATTCATACTTATGAAACAACGATTTCGATAATGAAATGCAAATTGAATTTTCAATTGCAATAATAATATTGCTGGGAGGAATTGGTTTTTGTTTATTTGAAGTGATTGTTTAATGTCTTATGATGTGAATTGTTGTGCCGTAGTTGTTCTTGTTCCCTGAGCTGGTGTTTATGGCCTGAATCGTTTGAGGTGGCTGCCCTCCCCCCCCCCGATGAAATTGTTGATTCTAACTTAGAATTAACTTAAGTATCTTTAACTTGACTGAACTTAACCTTAACTTACCATTAACTTCACTTTAACTTAGGATAACTCATTCTCACATTAACTTACTTTTCCTCGGGCTGTGGTTAGGTGACAAAATTGATGAGATTGTGACAAAATTGATAGTGAATTTGACGTTCATAGTGCCCCGATAAGAATGAATTTAGTGAATAGGCTCAGATGTGGTGTGATAAGATGAGGTGATAAAATTGATGATCCCCAATACTTGTAGTGAATTGTTGTAGTTGACTTCCCGTACTCCCGAACTGTTGGTTGTTCGTCCTGAAGTCTTGCCTTCGGTGGTTCGGTCCCCTTCCTTCCGCGCGGTTGGTGGTGGTTGTTTGGTGTAGATGGGCCCGGTCGTTACCTTTGGTGGTTGGTGTGTTGTAGGTGCTGCTGCTGCTGTTGTTTTATCTTCTGTGTTATTAGGATTCGTTGCTGCTGCTCTTGTTTCATCGTTATTGTCATTTGAATTTGTTTGTTTTTTATTGTGTTTGATTATTTTTGA
>JAPYMA010002103.1:0-16447 GCA_035041965.1 Anisakis pegreffii
AACTAAATGAACAAATATGATTTCAACCAAATCAAGTGAATGATACAATCTTATACGTATGGGGATTCATAAAAATCTCAGAATACCGGGCGATAAGTCTCTGCTGTACACGACCATAATTCATAACAAAACGATATTCGGTAACATGTTACTTTCAAACCAATTACAAAAGTACCTGCTTACTAACACAATACAAAGCGCATCAACCAGTTCGTCGAAACTAGGAAGTGTATGAACGGAATGAAATAGCAATCATAGCGATATGAGAACGACTCAACCAATTACTTACCACGTTGTAAGATTTGAGGGAAAAGTGATGATGATAGCAGACTGTCACTTTGATTGTTGTTGTTATCATCATTACCATTACTGATACCTTTGGAACACTGCTTACATTCCGTTGTGTCAGATCCTGTTGTTGTTGCTATCATTTGACTACTACTGAAAATGATGATTAAAAACAGGAACTGATAAAACTTAACAAACATATATAGTCTCCCATTACTTGACAATCACAAGAAAGCAAAACATAAAAACAAACTTGTCTGAGGCTTGTTGAACTTTCAGTTGAGAGCGACTTTTGCGAGAAACAGAAGAAAGTTTCGAGTCGGGTAAATTGATGAAACTTGACTGAACTGCAAGACATCTCATACACGGTACAACACCTATAAAGAATGTGAAAATCACCATTATTACATATATATATATATATATATATATATATATATATATATATATATATATATATATATATATATATATATATACAGACGCGAGCATATCAAATTTTATCATTGAATTTGGAAAATTGTGGACAATTTATGAAATGATAATGAGTATCGCTAGCAACGTCACAAACAACAGAGCTAACAATTTCTTCTACAATTAGAAATTCAAAGTTAGAACACAATGAATGCTGAGTACCATTTCTGGTTAAGAAACGAATTGTATCCTCAAAGCCTTGTCGACATATCCTTGAGCATACTTCCGTGGATGGTGGAATCAAGCAAACCGTTAAGCGATAGATATTTCTTGCCGTGAAACGTATAGATGTTCCACCGAATTGGAAGCCAAACAAGCTGCAAATTGGAAACTAACCTTGCACATATCTAATGAAGATGAATGAATCAAAATAAACTGCATAAATGATCACCACTGACTTTCGAGAAAACATTTTCAAATTCACCGTGCAAAACACTATTAAAATTAGCAACTTCATTATTAAACAATCACGACCCGTTCGTTCTTCACAACGAACTAACACAACAATACTGATCAACATTCACTTTGTTGATAATTAATCAATGTGAATCATAACCACAGTAGGCAACAATTAGAACGATGGAACAAATGAACGAACGGAAAAGAAGCTCACGATTGAATTATTGTCAGTGTACAATGAGAATAACCGAAGGAATTAGTCAAATTTCCATCTATAATTATTAATAAACGATAGAAATTGAGATTCTTAGTCACTAATCAGCATCGTCTTCATCGCATATATTCGTCTGTCCTTCACTTAATTCCACAAGAACAATGATACAATCACGTCTGCTGATTTTCGGGGTAAACACTTGGAAGCACCTGCTGACCTTGCACTATCGACGTCAGGTGGACAAATATCAGATTCACCCGAAAAAGGTGATACGGTAATGGTATTCTCGTCGATGATCGGCTGATTATCTGACCAACCACCATCCAAATAATGCTCACCGCGAAAAATCGGTGGGACGCGTCCACAATAATATGGAATAAAACAGCTGCATAAAATTGCCTGAAACAACCACTCGAGCACATACAACAAAGAATACCGCTTCACATGGTGATAAAAATGAATCAAAGACTTGTTTTATGGTAACGAAACGAACGACTAAGCATGTCTAACTAAAGCTGGATGAATGGATGGATGGACGGATTAGTTGTTCAGCTATACTCAGACACTGAAACAGATAGGTTATAGTTCAGCTAACAGATAGGTTTTGATCAGTGTGATACAGACTAAATCGAACAAATGATCGCGAGTGCTCGAGTCCACTTGTGCACAATCTTTTCATTTCAATTATATGAGGCATAAAGTGTTTAGGCTAACTTTTCGAATGATTTAAAACATCAAATGAAAACGAAAATACGAGAAGAATGCCGATCGCAAGACGACGTTGGTCATATGGGAAAAAGGAAACGTGAAGTGGATGAATAATGAAAAAATGCATCGAAATGAACGACAACTCATCAACGAATGGATGAATGAAGTAATGAAAATATGTGTCGAAAACAAACAAACAAAACCAACTTGAATAAGTTCTTGTTTTGAATCAAACTTCGAGATTATCACATTCTTACGATCACGTTCACGTGTTAATGAGATTTGCAAACGACCCGTACACAACTGATGCGCATTCTCTGGTAGAACTGCGGTTAGATTCGTTCGTACTACTTCGATCAAGTTGAATGCTGGATGAAGTGCACCTAATGCGCGAGAACGTGCCTACAATTATCAATACAACCATCTCCTAACGTCGTATGCACTCATATGTTCAGCCAGAATTTCCTGATCAAGAGAGTGGAGATCAATTCAATTTCGCAACGATCTATTTACACGTGCACGCCACAGTTTGATCGCTCAACATGTTACGCAGCCACACCCTACACTGATCACGAAAAGGTGATGTGAAAAAATAGGTGTGCCTTCCTGTCGGCTACACTCTTGCCTTCGTACAGATACGTATTCGCGTGCATAAAATAATGACACCCACTCGTTGCTGCTATCGTTACTAATTAATTTATCCGAAGAACTTACTTCACGCCATATTAATATGCAAAAAAAACTTTCCAAAATACTCTATTAAACGTTGAATATAATTGAATAAGAATGCGACAGTCAGCAGAGGTGTATGATAAGTGCTGAAAAACGAAGAGCAAAACAAACTGATAAATGAATGACTGCTCACCTGGGTGACCACCTTTAGGATAGCACTTGCTGCTTGTGATACACAAACGTTACAAATCAGTCCTGCAGCAACAATTGAACCCGCTGATGCACCCGCAATTTTGTTGTACAGCAATTGGGGTGCGTATTCCTTCAGGGCTGCACAAACACCAGCGTGATAAATACACAAAAAACCACACCCGCAAAACGATAACGATGCTTTTGATAAGTCCATTATTACGAATAAATACAATTCCTATTGCTATGTGTTCAGTATAGCCAAGATTAGTTCAGTGGATGCGATTGAGTGGATTAGTTGAGTTAAGAAGTGTGCTGCTGGATGAACGCTATGAAATAATATCCGTCAGAAGTGAAGCAAAAAATGTAAGAATAAGATGATCCTTCTGTTAATCGACCAATGATTAGAATAACAATAAGATGATCCTTCTGTTAATCGATCAATGATTAGAATAACCTGAAAACACCAGAAACAACTTAAATAAAATTTTTACTGCTATTGTCGTTTTACAGAATACGATTTATATGTATATGCGTTCAAATATTACATTAACGTACTACGCGTCAACCATAATAATAAAAATAATAATGGTATTAATAATAATAAATAATAATAAATATATAATAATAAATAATAATAATCCTCTAGTTATTGTGAATTTCATAACGAAAAAAGACCAAATTATCTGACGGTGTAATCAACACTGCTGAATATAATCACGACTGGACTGGTGCAACCTTCGATCGCCCAAGCTTAACAAAAACTGATCAGAATAGAAACTAATAAGCTTCAGTAAAACCTCATCAAGCCAGTTCTGAGCTTCATCATGAAAGTGAAATGAAAATGAAAATTCTAATGGTTTGTTCTTTCTTCCAACAACAGCCACGTTAACTGAACGATTACCCAAAATCGGCATAGCTAGCGAAAGTTAGTGAAACAGCACGCTATTGTCCATCTCTTATTAACAAAACCCATTTCAGTCATCATCACTGTTGATGCTCACAAAAGTGAAGCGAAGTATCCGCTACGATGAACCACACTTATCAATAATACCTCCAATGCAATAAACACACTACTCACTCTAATCATACCCATAGGAACGCTTGGAAAAATTCTGACGATTCAACAAATAAAATGAGAAATTTTTCTTGAGTGGTAACTAGAGTTGGGAACCGCAAGATTTTTCTCGGTGGTCACCGACCGAGAGTCTCGTCGGTGATCACCGCAACTCGGTATTCACCGACGGTCGGGGACTACCGCAAAACTGTCGGTGATTACCAACCGATTTTCGGTAGTCACCGACCCAACATTAGTGATAATCGAAAAAACAAAATGAGCAAAAACAAATTGAAAAAATACGGTCATTTTGTAAAGGATGCAGACGAAATAGAGCTCGTCCAATCGAATCAATGCAGAGTTCCGAAACCCAGATCATCTTCAATATTCTCCTCGACACTTCCGACTGCAATCGCCGTTACTGTTTGCTTAATGGTGGTGTGATACCAGCAAGTTTGCCTCGATCTTCATTTCATTTACTACCACTTATCATCTCATTGTGATCATTCGATGCGCAATAGATGTATGAATGCCTGAACGGACGCACATATGGACGAATGTTTAAGTTATAATCACGAAAATATCATGACACTGCATCTTCTTTCCTTATCAATTTAAGTAATAAAAATGTCGGTATCAATCGAAATATTTACATAAGGAAATAAACAAAATTCAAAATCACGCCACCAATACACCACACGACATCCCTATCCAACAGGATCACTTCCTTCCCATACAATTTATTAGTAGTATTATCACTAACGTTATCTCCTATTATAAAAGAAAATGCTGCATCAAAATAACAGACCAATACGGTGCACTATAACACTGCAGAATATGACAGAAAATTTATTCATTCAGACACACGTCGAATGGAATATTTATTCATTCACTAATAGAATATAATGAAGTATTAAACATTAATCTAATTACAAAATTCACTTCTCACAGCGTCTTACGCATCGTTGCAGCAACAATAACAATCTTGTGAGCAATTAATCTTGACCGAACAATTGAACATAACAGATGAAATTTAGCTGAAGCAAACCACTACGTTAAATCTTAACATTTATTGAGATTATATGTTCTGATGAAACCTAGAATGAGACTAAAAATGGATCTAACATCAACAACCAACGACTATTGTATTATGATAATAATAATACAACGCAATAATAATAAATTAATAATAATAATAAAACAATAATAATAATAATAATAATGAAAATAGTAATAGTGATAATGATGAAGATAACAATAATAATAATACATACTGAATATGGCAAACTTGCTTTTTTGTCTTCCAAGACACAAAGTTCTCTCAGTAAAAGATACGGACAACCGGATAGACGAACGGGCCAGGTATATGAATGATGGATGATATAGAATATATGATTAAGTTGAATGATAAATTTGGAGTCAGATATAAAACACATCACGACAATCACAACAGTACAATAATACCTGCCAGAATGATAACAACAGTAAGAGCATTTGCAATAATACTTAAAACAACAATAATGGCAACAGCAATAACAATAATAACACAAATAAAAACAATAATAAAAATAAGGATAACCCCTCGTTGATAACTCAAAAATTAGGATTGCATTTTGTTCACAGCAGTATTATCCTCTACAGTGGAATCTTGTTCTTTCTGTTCATCATCCAATGCTGCTTGTACGTATGAAGCAATATATGAGGGTGTTCCATCCAGTAGCTGATCATAATAATTAAAATATTCAGTGCTCATCAATTTCTTATAGTCTGGTCGTAAGGTTGTCTCTTTGACAAGGCTGAACATATGCAAGGTTGATATCGATCAAAAGAATGAATATTAGAATAATGTTAATAAAGAACACAAAACAGCGTTCCAAAAAAGAGCCAAACGAATGAAAAAAGAATTGAAGGAACCATCTTAGCACAAATGTGAACGAGAAAAGTTACGGCGTAAATTCTTCTGAGAATGTAAGTTGGACGACTAAATGGTATTGAACCGGTTTCAGTTTGGTCAATTAATTGGTCCATTTATTATTATTATTATTATTATTATTATTATTATTACTGACTCGGATAGTATGATATTACTTCTGAAGCACCTACAACACTATTCAAACAAATAATATTGCTGTATAAGTAACCATGAATTGATGAACTGAATGGTTCTTATTGAATAAACATCTGATGGACCCATTATCGGTGGATCACCATAAACGACCTGTTGAAGTTGATAGAATAATTCATTTTCGTTGAATCTTGGATATGGAAATTCCCCTATTGCCACTTCTTGCTGAAATTATTGAAGAATACGAAACGAATCACTTCTGCGTTCAGTTCAGCTTGAAAAATGACTTTAAACAATACTAATGTCATTCAAAATAATATCATAATAACAATAACGATTGCATGCAGTCAATCTCTCTCTTGTATACTAAATCAATAACATGAATCTTCACCAGTGTTAATCCCAAACTCCAAACATCTGAACGTATATCGTAAGTGGCGTTTGTCAGCAATCGTTCAGGCTAAAATATTGCTGATTACAATAATGTCAACAACAACTTCAGCAATAGCAATGATGACAATGATACTGATTAACAATAACAATAATAAATAGTAATAACAATAACAATGATGTACGGATGCTCTGAAGACAGCGATGTTTTTGTTCAAAAAGAAGAGAGAGATCAGAGATAAAACCAACACACTGACCGCCATATACGGACGACAACCAGCTTCGCGGGTTATTGCCACTGAGTTCACCAAATAACCAGAAATACCGAAATCGCATAACTTTATCATACCACTCAGATTCAACAGAATATTTGACGGTTTCACATCTGCAATATATCAATATCATTGTTATCAATTCATAACTGTCTCAGTACGATATCGTAGATATATGAGGCGCACTTGCATACTAGTGATGGTAAGCGAACAAAAAATTCGTCCTACTGGAGTTCGCTGAAATCGAGTTTTACGTCTCCAAAAATCGGCTTTGATGAGCACAATTCAGAGTTGGTCGCTCCAAACTTCGATAACCACCAAAAAACGAAGATTTTCGAAAGCAAAAATTTCGGCAGAATTTACTAACCCATGCATGTTTGGTTAATTATCACCATTAGTATGCATATACATGAATTAGGTAGTTTTTCTTGAACAACTGACCTAATATAATTGATGTAGTATTGAAATTGTCAGAAAATTTTACATGATACAGCGATAATTAATATAGCATGAAACTTGAATATTTCGCTGTATGAAGAAATATGATAGATGCTCTCACCTCGGTGGATTATTTTGTTTTCATTCTTGAGATGATTTAGAGCTTTCAATATCTGAAGCAATAGGAAAATTCACGACTGCTAAATAATTACAAATGATAGATAGCACATAAAAATAGTTATAACACAAGTAATAGCAACAATGATGATACTCATATAAAAATACTCACCGATACAGCCACATGACCTAGAATTCTTTCGTCAAAAACACCTGGTGTTCTTTTATGAACAATATGATACAGCCTTTCCAACGAGATATCCATCAATTCTAAACACACCAAGCAATCTCCCTGGAATACTGATATCCACAATGCCAAATCACTATCACTACTCAAAACCGTATTAAAGTAATGACGATAACATTAATTTAAAAGAAATAAAACTTTACCTCATGGAATGTAAGACCATAAAACCGAACAATCTGAACACAGTCTGAAGCACTTCTGAACGCAGCAATTTCTTGTTTGATTCGTTTTATAGAACGATTTCGTTCACCTTCGTCGGTTTTTCCAGATATAATTCGAACTTTCTGAAAGTTTGATTAAAGGAAAC
The DNA here is from genome assembly GCA_035041965.1 of Anisakis pegreffii. NCBI lineage: Eukaryota > Metazoa > Nematoda > Chromadorea > Rhabditida > Anisakidae > Anisakis > Anisakis pegreffii. The sequence goes on from JAPYMA010002103.1 coordinate 7,838, forward strand.
GAATGCTTCGAAGATATAGGCCCATAATAGCTGCGCATATGCTCAACTTTAGAATGATTACACAAAATGAGATATGCAACTAAATCATCAATGCTTACTTTAACTGCCATCCACCGTCCCGTTTCTCTATGAAGCATTTTGTTCACGCGTCCATATGCACCATCACCAATTGGTCCATAATCAGTTAAATCCTTCAAAAATAAAATAATTCACCTCCGCTCATCACCTTACAAACAAAATTCACTTATACACAAATTATAATAAATTCTTCAAGAGCATCCTATAAGCCAGTTTATTCAATTCATATACAAGCAATTTTTCGCAGCGCAAAATAAACTCAGTGCATAAATGAATGAATTTAAAGGTAGAGATACACCCAGTGGGCTTACCTCGAAGTCGAATGGATATTGCTTTGAGCCGTTCGAAAACGATAACTTTCCTGAGATAAACATCCGTATATAACGTCTGAAATAGTTTGATTATGTGATATTATTAAATCAAAATTATTACAGCAAATAATGAAATAATTGTATTTATAGTAATATTATGACTAGAATTGATCCAACATTATGCACACATCCAAATATCGTAGAGCTTTATTTACTCAACATCATATTTACAACCTTTTCGTAACAATCAACTTATTTCACAACTATGAGAAATCAATTACTGCTTCAATTAAATTTACAAAAAAAGCAAGAATAATTGTGAAGAAGAACAGCTAGGGAATGGTTTAAAATTTGGTCAGCTAACTGAATAAATTTCTAAACAACTTACAAACTAGAAATTTTTTCGACATCTTTTGCTCCATCTGGAACCATTTGTGCATCTCCGAGCTCTTCATCGTCAGGATCGAGTTCATCTGATGTTGGTGGTGGGCTTGCCATCACTTCAACAGGTGTCGTTGCTGAAGAAATAGATGATAACAACTGTGAAGGCAGCGATTCTGATGCCGTCGTTACTGCTGTTGTCGAAGAATCTGTTACAGAAGTATTCATTGGTTGACTGTGATTCTGATCATGTGAACGAGATGGATTCTGATGAGAATGAAACAAATGCATTCCCTTAATGCCGCTGAATCCATAGACAGCTCGCTGAAACGTTGTTTTTAAGGCATAATTTTCATTCCTTCAAATAAGCGTCAATCGATTCCTAGCTACTAGTCTCAGACGCACTTTCCAGACGGCAAATGCACTTGACTGTCTTATTCCGAAAAAAAGAGGCAAACTGAAATTCACATGCAACATATATACTTGTGCTGCTGCAACTCTGCTCTTGTACATTTTCAAGCAATTCACTTGACTAATGCCGCCCATCTTCGATAATCAGCATATCTCCGGCCTGACCTTTCTTTCTTCAATAGAATATATCTATACGTTTATAAAATGAATTAAACAAGACAGTCTTGCTCTTAGATGAAGTCCTTTCGTTTGTTATTCGGTGGTTAATGAATCAGTTTAACAGACACATCGAAATCATGTTAACGAAAATGTCCACAAAATTCACCATGCATGCTCTCGTGTATTGTCAACAGTTTTCCGAACTTCCTCGTAACTCTCCCTCGTGGCTGAATAGTTCTGCTCAATGTAACCATATAAAAGATAAATCTTCTTACGATCAGCAAAGTTGACTTCAACATTTTGCCAACAAAAAAGACCACAACAACGAAAAAATGTGCCATTAAAGCTCCAACCAATGAAATATGGTTGAACAATTGAATAAAACAATAATTGCAAGACAATGATGATACCAACGACAACAACAATTATTCAACAATATAACATGTATTAACTTTATTTATCAATACTATTATTATTGCAGTTAACAAATACGGAATAAATAATATACAAACTTTTGTTACGATCATTTAATCGATCAAACAATCAATCAAAAATAAAATCAGAAATTGTTTGTCATTTGCAGAATATTATTACATTTATAAATTAAACGTTTAAGTTTTGATTATTTCTTCTCTTCATTTTTTCATTCAATACTTTGGACAAAAAACAAAAGTGTGAATTCATACAATTCGAAGATCCCACAAATAGTGTGTAACATCAAATATAAGATAGGTGGCAATAATTACAAATAAGATGAATATACAATTAGAAAGTAGCAAGAATCGGTGGAGGTGGCGGGGGTGGCATCCTTGGTGTGCTCGACGAGAGCGCACATATTGGCGAGTCGAGATTACTGGGCACAGCAGTGGTCATTCCACCGATCCTTACACCGATGCCGTACCCGATTCCAGTTCCGATTGCAGATGATGCGCCCAGCTGCTGGGATGATAAGACACTTTCGTTAAACTGATGATCAGCGCTTAAAATCGAACTTGGTGACGATACACTTGCAGTGCACATGTGCACTTGAGATAACGTTAACGCGGCCCTGGAGTGCGATTCACGCACATTCTCCATATAATTTCTGCTGCTGCCGCTACTGTTTATCTGTTCATCATTCATTATTATTACTGTTATTATTATTATTGTTATTGTTATTACTATTGTCATTATTATTATTACTATTATCATTGTTATTATTGTTGTTATCATTATTATTGTTGCTATTATCATTGTTATTGTTATTATTTTTATTATTATTATTATTATTATTATTACTGCAAATTGCACCAACCTTCTTTTGTTGACTTTCACGTCTGTAATAAGCGAGTAGTATAAGCATGGATGAAACGAGAGCAATCGTGACCAATGCCGTGAATAGGATGCTGAGTTCGTTGGCCTGCGATAAGCCATATCTTGCACCGAACAAGACCGCACAATCGGAGATATGATTCAAACGCAATATTACCGCTCCATGTAAATCCTCAGGAGTGGCGCATCTGGCGTGTTCATAGCGTAATTCCCAACGATACCCATAACGTTCGCTCATATGCCGTTTCAGCTCGTCGATTAGACAGCCACAGTCCCATGGATTATTGTACAAATAAACCTATAAGCATTCTAATTCGTACTTTTCATAATGAGTAATAATATTAGAAAACAAGAAATTCATTGATTAATAATACTCATGTCCGTAACACTTACAACAAAACCTATAAAACCTGATTGTGAGCAATACGATATGAACAAAAGAGATTCAGCGTTATAGCGGGATGAATGGATAAATGAGAGATGAGAGCGACTGGATTTCTGCACGGATGGATGGATGATAGCATGGACGGATATGGTTGCTTGTGAAAGAAAGATCAAATAGGATATTAGATTACAAATATGTTCGTTTCTCTGTTCAAAGAATTAGGAAATGAACGAGTGCATTAATACGAACGGCGATGAATGAATGAGTTGGATCGTTGAATAAATATTATTATATTGCTCTCTCATATGACTTCTTGAAAGCATGAATTGTACACCTGTCCATTGGGTATACAGTCAATAAGATAGCATATAAGGGAACAAATCTATCAACAACAACATACACGCTGCTTAGTAATATACTTAGGAACATGTGTACAATCTCAGTGTGCATTTGATATATTACAGCACCGACTCACAACAATAACTTCAATTAGCTAAAATGCGTATGCACTAACATATTTGTCGATTTGTACGGATAATAATTGTATGTATTTGCTAATGGTTTACCTGATCCAAATGATTGATGAAATTGTGAAGAATAGAAATTGAAAAAGATGAGAATAAATTGTTCGAAATATCCAATCGAATAAGGGATGGAAAAAGTTGACGAGCATGATCCGGGAACTTTTGTAAAGCATTTGATGACAGATTCAAGAACAATAATTGCGCGTATTCGGACGGTAATTGAGCCGGAATTTGATAAATATCGTTTTCGGCCAGATGTAAATGCTTCAATGCGATTAAATTACTCGTTAATTTCGGGTCAAAATGTTGGATTCGATTACCACTTAGGTGCAGAGTCTCAATTGATGCTTGAGAGGTGCGGCCAAGAATCGTCGATTGAAAATGCTGCAGATTATTATAGGATAAATCCAACTCGTGTAGACTGATTCCACCAAAACAATTCGAGTGGAAAGCGTTAGGCGAATGACCAAGTCGATTTTTGGCTAAGAATAAATGCTTAATATTGCTAGCAGAGAATGCTTGTGACGTAATCTCAAGTATACCATTATCGGCGAGGTCAAGAGTGTTGAGGTGAGCAAGACTGCGAAATATTACACTCGGCACTGAGCCCAAACGATTACCAGCTAGACCCAAACGACTCAGACGAGGAATTCGTTCCAACCTTAGTCGACTCAGCGATCCAAGTTTACAATAATTCAGTTCAAGTCGTTTCAACTGCTTCACATCTGCGAACAAATCATTCAGTTGTGCACTACTAATACGATTCCCATCCAAATGCAGTGACTCTAGGCGTTCATTGCCTCGCAACAGACTCGCTGATAATTCGGTGATATTATTGTACGCTAACGACAGTGTTTCCATATTGCGTAAATAAGTGAAAACACCCGTTGGTAGAACGCTCAAAAGATTTTCGGCTAAATTTAGCACGCGTAATGACGGTACACCAGAAAACATTGAAATAGAGACATGATCAATGTTATTGCCACGTATATCGAGCACTTCCAGTGAACGCAATTTAAGCGCACGCGATATCGCCGGAATACCCGAATTGACGAGACGTAAAACTTTGAGTTGCTTGAAACGATTCAAATTATCATCCCATAGCAGACGATTGGGTCGTTCTCGTGGTGCTTCTATATCTAGTGTTGTGATATTTGCTGGTATTTGACGAATAATATTGAAGAAATGATCCTGACTCAAATCGCCTTGATGACAAAATACAGATGAAGAACGATATCTTCGTTGATCATCTCGCTCGAGTATATGCTCACATTCACAACCAGATGGGCATGAGGAATGAATCAGTGAAACACCTCCATTAGCATTGGTGTTGATCGTTAGATGAGTATGAGTTGCTGAAGTTGTTATAGTTGAAATTATGAGAAGATGAAGAAGTAAGGACAAACTTTTTGGAAATATGCTAGTGGTGAGTAGATGCATACTCAAGAGAATATAACCAAGCAAAGTCGAAATGAATAGCTTAAAATAAGTGAACGACAGAGATAACAACGACATTTCATAGTCATTTAAAATGATCGTTGGGCACTTACATGATGTCACTGGACATGCAAATGGGAATTCAAACGGAGAAGGAGGTGAAATTATAGTTGTAGATGGGAAAGCGGAAGAAGAAGGTTTTAGTACAGACGACAAATCGATGATGGCCATATTACCATAAGTTTGATGGTGTTTTTTCAAATGAGCAATCATTTGTTCTCACCTTATTTCACCGATTTTTGGCTGAAGCGTTTGGGTTTACAAGTTGAGCTTTAACTGACCACCAAATACCGAAGTGGAATAGAAACTGTTAAAGCATGCAACAAAATCACCACTAGCCAGACAGACGCGATATGATCAGATCAAATTCAAATCGGATACTGAAACATTATAATAGAAAGAAATCAGTAATACGTCGTCGACGGCCATGAACCAATGGTATAATGTGGACGTACTGAGATGAGATATATGGTATGAGGATGGAGCATTTGCAGAGATCTATTTATCTATCCGTCTATCAGGATGAAATCGGACAGGATAAGGGATAGGGCGTGGCGTGACGAATGCTGCTGCTGCAGACTAACTGACTCGATTAAGAGCCGAAGAGTTGAAGTGAATTACGAAAGCCTGAGGATATCGTTCATTTCTGTGGATATCGTTTCGGTGAATTACGAAACGACATAATATCATATCAGTGAAAAGCAATGAATTGGCAAGGATAGAGACGGTAGATTATATAGCATGCGTTGCTCGCCCTTTGTAATTAATACAGATAGAATTGGGATCAAGAAACTTAATGACACAGTTTAAGGTATCGTACTTTTACTGAAGCTGTTTTCGTTCCATATTATAACAGACCCATTCGAAATTAGCTAATAGCTAAGAATGTGATACTAAACTCGCAATTAAAATTCCCTAACCACGAATAATTGGCATAAAATATTTGTTGAAGAACCAATCACAGCTAGAATAATAATATGATACGATTATATGAAATTCAATCACCACATCCAAAAGCAACATGCAACAGTCGACGAATATCTCAAGAACATGTGACTGTAGTGCATATTATAGTTGAAAGAGGATTGCCATATTCATTCGTTTTAAGGTAAACTAGGAACAAGCAACACAAATATTCTTTATTAGTGCAAAGTTAAGAACAATTATGATATCGTTAAAAATTCTAATCCAATTGTGAAGAGCACATTTTCGATGTGTTTTCGATGATGGATACAGAAGGTTTTTTTCTCATAGTGCACGTTATCAACTATCATCATCAAAGTATTATTTCCTTACATAATACCATATCTCATTTGCACATACCACATAACATGCACACCCTGAATGTGAATGAATCAATTGTTTTATGCTTATTGAGAATGCCGAGAACAGATAATATAATCGAAATCAACGAATAATCTATCAACTATATATGATATGTATAAATAAATATATGTGAATCGTTTGTACACAACAACAATAACACTGAAAATAGGAATGAAAAGCAAACAAGCCAATTGTTGAACAGTGATAAAGTTATGGCCAGGGCCATGAGGCCATGTGTCATCAAACAGCAACAATAAAGAGTTATTATTATTGTTATAGTCCGATTGTTGCTAACTGACTATCTTCTCCTCATCCGACTATAATATTCAGTATCCGTCTACTTTACGATCGGCAATAATCATCACAGTGCTTCACGAACAACAACAATAGTCAAGTTCACGCTTATCTTCAAATCTTCATGACTCTTGCATCTTCCTTCCATTCTTTTCAAATTCTATTCCCTACGGATCATTGTTCAGTTGCGAAATGCTCACATGTTTGTCTTAATTTGTCAACGATTATCCGTCATTACGGCTCAACAACGATCAGCCGCTGTTGACTTCTTGATTGGACATACATACATTTCCTTCAAACGTTGAACATTTATCAATTTAGATCTATTTCTTCGTTATTTGCCAATAACTATCAAGTAATGATCGGCTGATATTGTGCAAGCTGGCAAAATGGCAAATTGTGTTGATAACTCTGAATGTGGCAAACAGTGAGAAAAGATACTCTTATATAAGGGCACTTTGAGAAGAGTGTCAAAATCACATGCAGCGAATGGGTCAGATGTAGATTTCATTTCATTTCAGTGCAATAAATTAGTATACAAAATTTTAGCATCAAACCGTATTAAATATGCCTATAACTATCGGCATAATAAGTGCTTCTACCGACCAATTTATATATTCATTCATTGTTCAATTATATTCGGTGTGACATTTAAACATTTCACTGAAACTATCATGCTCATCAATACAACTATTATAATAGATTACACTATATAATGCATGCATTACACACGCATTATTCCAAACCAAATTTACACAGCCACTGACTCGTCCTTTACCTTGTTCTGCTTCATCAGTTTATTTATTTTAACTGAATACCATTTATACGTTCAAGCAGTCAAGTACGGATAAGCGCCATAAGATAGTTTGTACAGATAGATCCAGTCCCTCATACACGCATAGATGATATATGCTTATACTAAGCTACCATTAATATTACCTATATACTAGTTACTAGTCATGACATATGGCTAACAGATATATGAGTGACCGTTCGCTCCCGCAAACGACAAAAACGAGTCAAGCAGGTGTATTTTAGTGTGACGAACCTACTCTTGAACAATCTGTTTGATCACCGTTTATTCAGTTCAACTCACAACATTATTCTTCTTCTCTTCTCACTTCGTACAACAATAAACAAACGGCTCGGTTTAATTCTACGAAAATGACCAGGCCCCTATTATGTTTAATATAATAGCCTAGTGGCACAGCTAGCTAAGATTTGTTTTTAGTAGAAGCATTCATTAAGAGAAATGAATGAAGTTACCTATCAAAACAATGCAGAACAACTACGAGAGTGGGTACTTGCAGTTATATTTGATTATAGCCTGGTTAATATTTTAGCAGTAAATTTATGAGTAGAAAGCAATAAAGCAATAAATAATGTATTGATACATAGCCATTCAAATCAAACTGAAGACGATGATAAATGAATTAGCTCGTTCATTTAAGATTGATAATTTTATTGCACCATATTAAAGCACAACTGCTGTTTTATTGCTTCTTTGTACGTATTATTGAGAGGATATCGCATAGCAAGCAAGTAACCCAACCAACATCTATTCTAATCTTCTGCAGTTTAATGCTAATTGCAAATGTGCAAATGAAGAGCTGATTTTTCAACGACCCTCTCAATAAATGTCGCATGTTCCAAAAAATATCCAAACACTATTATTAGTAAAACCTGGAAATAAATGATTGATTACGGTAAATGACAGTTGCTGCAGCAGCAGCAACATATATTCAGTGGTAATCCTCACACTTTCTTTTCATTCAATGTGATGATTCATTCTATTTCCATGCAGTAAAATGGCATCAAGCTAAATCAAATAAAATCTAATCAAATGAAGCAGTAATAAATGATGAACATTTTAGAAAAATGAATAGATAGATGGCCAATAGAGTCAGCAACACGTAAACGCGAACGAAGTACA
>JAPYMA010002104.1:0-19489 GCA_035041965.1 Anisakis pegreffii
AACATGCTTCGTTCAGTTACGTATTGCTGCATTAGAGAATTGCTTCGAACATTCCAATTGTCCCACTTGTATTCTACTTTTTCGCCCCAAACCAAGAACAGCCACCCTTCTGTAGGCGCAAAGTTCCTCTTCGACAAAATCATGCTGTACCACATCCTCATTCAGTTCGCTTGGCAATGGATTATGATGTTTCAAAACAACTGATGCACTGGTCGTAAGGATCGTCGACGACTTTCGGCGTGCATCATTCGATGCTTGCTTTGCAACCGAACGTCGAATAGACTCAAGTAAGACCTCAACAGACTCAACACTACATTCATTCCAATTGTCAACATTTTTGCGCTGATTATTTCTTAATAAAGTTGGCGGTGCTGATCGAAATGAGCCTGAAGCTGGTATTGAATTGTCGTTATTGCTTTGATTAGCCCATCCCGGTTTGCTGCCACTCACTTCAGTAATGGCATCTGCGATTGCGCTTCTGATTATTTCTGCCTCATCGCGTTTCTCATTCGATACCTCTCTCAATGGCTCGTTTCTTGGAACATTCAGATAATTATTATTCAAATTTGATGCTATTAGATGAACAGCGTTCGTATTCGTCAATGAACATCCGCTATGACCAACAGTGTCATCGGATGTTGCTTGCTGCTTGCTTTCTTTTAGATTAGATGTCTTTTGCGCGCATTTAGGATGAGTTAAGTGAAAAGAACGCTGTTGTTGCTGGGGATAACGCGTTAAATATTGATTGTCGAAGCCATTGGTTAAATGAAATAGATGCATAGAAAATTTACGATGATTCCTTAATGACCTCTCATCGAACGAACGTATTTGTAACGAATTAATTGCATCAGTATGCACAATATTGCTACATTTATTGTGTTGCTGTAGATGCAAAACGCTAAGAGCAGTTGCGGCAGCTGTCTTACCGCTATTCTTTAAACGTTCTTTCAACAGACGATCATATTCGCATTTGACTTTTTTGATATCTTCATTGTGCGAGACATGATGACGTGATAAACGTCTGGATGTGAAGTAACGATATCTGGACGCATGATAATGTGCGTGAGATGCACCGCCTGAATAGTTCAACGCAATCGCATTATCGTTGCAGCCCGTATGATGATTAGGCCGCGCCAATAGCACATACATCTTTCATATCTGCTTAATTTTTTCTCGTGTCATGGCACACTGTCGCATTTCATTTGAAACTTTCACATTCTCTAGTTATTGAAATAATATTCCATGCTGTACATAATAGTCACTTGGTCAAGATAATCGATTAAACTTCAAATGAACGTATAGCACCTAATCTGACCTTTTCGACTATATTTTTCGAAGAAAAACATTCGGTTTTAGTCGAGCGATTGTAAAAACCGAATAAATTCTTTTAAATTTGCGACAAAATATTAGAGGTAAACGCAAATAGCAAATAAAATTATATAATATGAATAGTGAATGAAATGAATAAGTTGATATCACAAAGAGTTCGAAATTTGCACAGAATGTCGATGTTTAACGAATGAGTAAATCATAAACAGGATAAGGCGGTAAGTGATGTGTTGAGATGATGATCAAATGGATGATTAATGTTGTAAAAGAAAGCTTGTTAACTTCATATAAGAAAAGAATGCGTGTTGAATACTGCTACTACTGCTGCTACGTTAACTGCTGCTTGCACGAATGAACTAAAGCCGTGCTAAGAGCCTTGGCTTTGAGCACGTGCTATGTGGTTTGGAAACAATGCAAACCAATGAGCGAACTTAGAATAGACGGATAGATAATATTGTAATACCTCAGGCGAGAATGATTACTTCCACTCTGACTAGAACGTGCGTACTGCTCGTTACAAGCAAATCGCGAATGCATTACTTCTTTTAGTTCAAACTAGTGACATTAATGCAGACACCAACAAATAATATCAGTTTTGCTAACGCAAAGTGAACAAAATGATTGGTTGTTGGATATGTGAAAGAATCGTTACTCAGTGTTCGAGATTCAATCATTCTTATGATTAATACGACATTCTGTTGGAGGTCATAAAGTGAGCATTTTTGTTTATTGTTTGAAAAAGTTTCTGAGAGATATTTCGACTATCTTACAGCTGCCTTACATCAAATTAATCATTTCGTTGTGCATCTTAAATGTTCACAGTTTTTTTCAAATAACCCAATAGCCGTAAGAATAACATTCATTTGCTTTCTTGAAATAGGCCATTTATTAAGAAATTCAATTTTTTGTCGCAAGAGAAAAATCTGCTCGAAATCCACGGTTACTTATAATAATATCAATTTGACTTCCTTTACTCCTCAGCGCTGTTGATTCTCAGTGAGACACAATGAGTCAATGTTGTATTTACTACACATTCTGTGAGACATTACCATGCAGTGTGTTTCAAGAGCATGTGGTAAGTGAACCTTCAGTAGTCTACGTCCACGAATATATGACAGATTCGTCTTCCCCATTTAAATCTATCTGATGACTTACCCTCCAAAAAATGATGAAATTGCAAAGTTGAACGCATTCATAAGAATTATGTAAATGATAAAAGAATCAAAACGAAGATAAGCTCACCTGTAGTGAATGTAGCAGTTGCTGAATTTTCAACGACACTTTCGCAGGTTTCAGCGCTGAAACAAAATAAATTATGTCCAATACTTGAACTTGCTCTTTATTTTATGTGCACTTATTATTTCAAATGTAAAATTTCGTCATCTCCTTTATACTATCCAATGACGAATCTGTGTGAGAATGTTAGAAAAGATAACGAAATTTCTAACGTATAATCGCATTTTGGTAGTCCTGCTGGGTGGCATCGCACAGTGCCGTCGGAGAGGCTGTATTGACTGTATTTGCATATACAACATCTTCGGCTACTGCAGTAACTGCATCAATACCAACGTCTACTGCGCTCGTTTCCAATTCGCTTGACGATCTCACTATTTTATCGCATTCTTCTGACTACAATATTACCTTCATTTTTGGTAACAAATCGGCACTTTTGCTGTGAAGGGATAGGCTTACGCAGAGGCTCCCCCTTTTCTCTCTTCCGATGGGCGTTCACAAATGACAACGAAATGAGTTCTGCTGTGAAGTGGATAGCGCTCTCTCTTTTCGATGAGCGCTATCCCCTTAACAGCACAAGTACCCAAAAATCCAACGAACGGAAGCAAACAATCGCAAGTGTAAGAGAAAATTAATAACCTGACTCCACCTCCCGAAATGATATTATATAGATTCTATGGTACATTCTTCATTTCAACTTTTGCAATCGAAATTTATATAACTTTGCGGCGATAATTACCACACAATTATAAGAATTTCAAAAAATGATTGAAGTCATATTGGAACTTGAAGCAGTTGTTTAGTGTTAGAAAAGAAGAATTTTGTTGGTGATGCAATTGAATGAAGTTTATGACTCGTTCAACGAGAAGATTATGTAATCAATATTGATGCTTGAACGTTTTGTTGAACGAATGATAAGTAAAATGCTATGATATAATGCAAGAAAAGAAACAACAATGGAAATCATATTATACAAATAATACAACTGAGCACCTACCGATCGCCTTTGTTTATCTCTTTTGATAAGAGATTCAGCTATCGACGCACCACTCGTAACGTCTGGAGGTGGAGCATGCAATGACTGTCCTAAAACAAAGACTAGCTGATAGATTTATTGTGTATATAAACGAATCATTTTAATGGACGATCATCCATTACATAATGAAGCATAAATCTGCACGAAACAATTGTCAAAAGTCAAGAAATTGTTCAACAAGTATCAGCCGTTTTAGACGACGATCGTGAGTTGCTTCATGATACAATTATCAACAGATACATTGTTCGATTAACAAAGTGTTCGTGAGCTGCCTATCTATCGTTTTTTAGCTTATACTGTTGAATTGTTAACGCACTCCCGCACTGATAATACACATTCATCGATTCAACAAAGCAGTTGTAGAAATCAAGTTGAAAGCATAAAATCCGACTATCACTCGAAGACTGTTTCAGTATGGCACAAGGAATTGATGATTTAACGAAATTTACACTTCGATCTTCGACATATGAAATAATTATTGCAGCGAGTAATTCGTGTTCAGTGGTAACAAACAATTATTGAACACTGTATTATATTACGCTATAAATGAATGAAAAGTAACTGATAGTGAAATGTTATCCTTTCTAATGACTGAATGAATAAGCAAAGAATCAAATACAATATTCAAGACATACGAGAAGATCGCGACGCATCGGTTGTTCCACGTTTGTTGCAACGATCACTCAACGATCGAGACCTCGATGATGCAGTTGTTCCCTTGCTGCGTTCCGTACTACCCAGCAAACTTTCCTCTTCTGAACTACTTTCTGAAACCTTCGTTTGATCTAAATCATTTTGTGTTCATTCGCTGTCTAATTTCAGCACATTCAAATATTTACTCGATTCTTGCTACAATTTCAGTAACTGCTGATCACAGTAAGAAGAATCTGAATGAAAGCATCTTTCAACACTACAATTGCCAATTTCTGCAATTCACAACGAACACTTTCAGATATATTTCTAAAAGAGGGAGTAAAAACTTTAAAACTCCACCAAAAACAACCTCTTTATCGGATGGTTCATTTATGTATCAAACTGCAATTTAACAGTAATCTCCGATAGCACATTCAGTAGATGAAACTCAAGGAGATAATATTGTTACTTGAACATCGAGTGGTTGTTTTGTCAATCGCTGCGAGCAATCAGCGGAATATTTATATTACTAGAGTTATGATTATCTATTGGATTGATATTTGGCTACGATTAATTATGCAAAATATTCATGGCAACCAGTTAATTACTCGGTTGTGTTCGGTTGGCCTGCTCGCCTAGCCAGCTAGGTGGTGTAAACTGAGGCTAAAACAATGTGCACGGAAACGTGTGCATTGTGGCCAGCAACGTTACAAGCGTTTGATAGCCTGGTCAATCCAGGTAGATGAAACTCAAGGTGATCTAACGAATGATAGTGAAAACTCAAAAGATTATGAATCTAACCAGATAAACGACTTCTACCACAATTGCTCGATTCAGCAACTCCACGGCGCTTTATTGGCTGCAGGATATTTGGGCGTTCCTTCTTACCTGAAGCATGCATGAGTTTTAAAAGATAAACATCAGGCTACACTCTATTCATTCAGATAAAGCAGTTTTGATTTCTAGTTTAGCGTATCGCATTTGAATGGCATTACTGAAAGTTTTATCTCGCGGCATTCACTAACTGTAGCAATCAACAATCTTTGTTCCACTCGTTATTATATTTCAGTATAGCACACACAATATTCGTAAATTATAATCTCAAATGTTTTGAAGACTAAGATAGATTTACTAAGTGTTCTACTGCAATATTACATGAGCGTATGTAAGCACCAAGTCGAAGAAATAAGAGACATGAAAGTAGAAGTAAGTCGAAAGAAGGTGATGAAAATAAAGTATTACCTTGCGAATATTCAGCCAATGCCTGCTGCACAGCTTCTGCACGAATTTCTGAAAAAAAAAATTCAAATGATGAATAAACATACATAATAATTTAAGATGAACTGAAATCAGTGATTTGTTTTGGAATTATTTTCCATTTGTTTGGTGAATAACGATGTTCTTTTGCGATGAAAATAAATGCTTAATATATCACAAGTTGACGACTGATGGCAAACACTTCGATGAGAAGTTTCGGAAGGGGTACACATAGCTCGCAAGTGCTGAATTTTAAGTATTCTTAGAAAGAAGCACCTGAATGAAAACGAGACTCATCGCGCGTAAGTCTTCTTTGATGCCGTCTATGCGCTTTTGTAGCCGGGCTCGCCGCATTCTTACTACCTGAAGCAATGAAATTTTACAAACTTAATTCGCCGAAACTAATTCTTTTGTATTTGGTAAATGGCAACTGATTGAATTACACCACTTTTATTGACAAATTTTCAAAAAAAATGAACACCGCTCATAGAAAATGACAGTGGAAAAGAAATTTTGGACAGAATCAAATCGTTTCCATAATTAGTTGAATGAAGATAACGATAAAAGAGTACCATTAATCTGCACATTCATAAATGGTGCTATTAACTGTTGTCGCTTTTTGTCATATCCTTTTTGCGTTATGTCACCTGAATTATCAAAATATCAACAGTACGACATGAAATTCTTATTGAATAATCATATTTTCAAACTGTTTGACAATTATCATTGCGTTCAGCGTATCGAACAGTTCCTAAAGTACTCATGTCAGATTTAGAAAATTATTATCATATCTAACAGTTAATTTTTCTTTGTCAACTTCACTAGCAATACGGAGTTCAAATGTAATTTGTAACAGAATGATCCACTTTTTTGAACAGATTTATTTCGCTTCAATGATTCCCTCTAGTCTTTTTGAGTGATGAATTCGACGTCTTCGCACGTCACGTAAAACGATTTTATGGCGCTACATTCAATGAGATCGGTAATGAATAAAACAAAAATTAGAGGTGCTAAAATGCAATAATAAGAAATAGTAATAATAATAATAACAATAATAAATAATAATAATAATGACATTAATAATAAATTCTAAAACTAATGGTAGAGATCACCTTCAGAGAGTTCAAGTTCGAGTTCAGCTAAACGTTCGCGCACATCAGACGGCAGACGTAACATTTCAACATCGGTCACTGCAGTGGTTGCTGCAAGCACCCTGTCTGAGGAAGCCGACTGAAAATGCACGGATGCAGCTTAATGCTCTCCAATGATGTTTGCGATAATCTATTTGCTAACCGAATATGGCAGATACTGCAGAACGCCATTGAATGCATTAATTATTTCGCTTAATGAATTATTAATTGAATTAAAATGCTTTGCATAAAAACGCACAACGAGCAAAGACAATCAACGTGTAAATGCATCAAAGAAGAGTGCTCTTGTCGCTCAATACGGCAACTGTTTACGTATTTATGTGTGGATGGATGGATAACCGATGAAAAAACGACGATGATTCAACGAAACCATATTGACGAATGTCGAAATTTTCATTAATATCACGAACTGACAGCATAAAAGAGTGCCTAATCTTTGTTTAGGAACACACATGAACTACAACTGAATAAGCAAATGAGAAAACATCACTCAGGTGATTAAGCTCAACAAATTCACCACCCAGTATCATCATGCAGGATGCGATTCAATAATACCAATTGTTCCTAATAAACATACAAACGCACACACAAACACTCATATTTTCCGTTGGCTTATTCGTATCAATTGTCCACCAAAGGCGTACTCATTACACACATATTCCGTTGACTCGTAACTTCTTTTCTTACTCATACACAACAAATATTCTATTGAACGCTGAATAATTTTCCTGTTCCAGAAAAATTATAATAACAAAACTGATTGCTGAAATCAAACTTTCAGTTTCTCTAAATTGCTACAATTATAAATCATCACTACAATAACGCATAACTACTTTAAAAACCTCATCTCACATACGAATCTATAAAAAACACAATCTTTAAAATAATCTATACAAACAAAACCTCATCTAACTTCATTTAGAACAATCGATTCTGATGTCGTATAAATAACACTAATTACAAATAAGGAAACGTCACGAAAAAGGATGCTTGATTTTGATGGCTTTGAAAATTTTTACCATTCGAATTTTCTCATTTCATAAGGAGAAGTTCTGTAACAATTACAATGTTTCACCGCTTTTTCTAGCACAACGGGACTGAACGATTTGTCAATAAAATAACCAAGTGAAAAGGCTTGCATATTCTTACAATCATCATACAATCCTCATCGGTAGATGATTTCGTCTTGAAAGTTTATGGGAGGATATGAAAAACTCGGCCATTATTTTCGCGTTTACAAGTTGATCAAAATTTGTCCACACATTCATCAGGCTTCAAACCATACAAACCTTTGAATTGAGCCATCGGCTCAACAACACAATGAGTTTCTTGTGTGTTGCTCGGTCAACGAAGCAACAAACAAACAAAATTCTCATTCCGTCTATAGTTAGAAGAACCGTAGTAAGATCTTTAATCACACGATTCGCAGTTAACCGCGAAAAAAACGAAATACAACATTGGTCTGGAGATATGCTCAATTACAGCTGAAATTATCAGATAATATTATTGTTTCAAAATTTACTGTGTTCATAATACTGCTAAATGATATTGAAACATAAAAATTCAAAGTTTTTTCGGAATTAATTCAACTTCTCCAACTGCATGAAGCAATTATAAACATGATGTGTATGTAATGCCTACTTCGTAGAAACCAGTGTTTTCCAACATGTTTCTACGAAGTAGGCATTACATACACATCATGTTTATAATTGCTTCATGCAGTTGGAGAAGTTGAATTAATTCCGAAAAAACTTTGAATTTTTATGTTTCAATATCATTTAGCAGTATTATGAACACAGTAAATTTTGAAACAATAATATTATCTGATAATTTCAGCTGTAATTGAGCATATCTCCAGACCAATGTTGTATTTCGTTTTTTTCGCGGTTAACTGCGAATCGTGTGATTAAAGATCTTACTACGGTTCTTCTAACTATAGACGGAATGAGAATTTTGTTTGTTTGTTGCTTCGTTGACCGAGCAACACACAAGAAACTCATTGTGTTGTTGAGCCGATGGCTCAATTCAAAGGTTTGTATGGTTTGAAGCCTGATGAATGTGTGGACAAATTTTGATCAACTTGTAAACGCGAAAATAATGGCCGAGTTTTTCATATCCTCCCATAAACTTTCAAGACGAAATCATCTACCGATGAGGATTGTATGATGATTGTAAGAATATGCAAGCCTTTTCACTTGGTTATTTTATTGACAAATCGTTCAGTCCCGTTGTGCTAGAAAAAGCGGTGAAACATTGTAATTGTTACAGAACTTCTCCTTATGAAATGAGAAAATTCGAATGGTAAAAATTTTCAAAGCCATCAAAATCAAGCATCCTTTTTCGTGACGTTTCCTTATTTGTAATTAGTGTTATTTATACGACATCAGAATCGATTGTTCTAAATGAAGTTAGATGAGGTTTTGTTTGTATAGATTATTTTAAAGATTGTGTTTTTTATAGATTCGTATGTGAGATGAGGTTTTTAAAGTAGTTATGCGTTATTGTAGTGATGATTTATAATTGTAGCAATTTAGAGAAACTGAAAGTTTGATTTCAGCAATCAGTTTTGTTATTATAATTTTTCTGGAACAGGAAAATTATTCAGCGTTCAATAGAATATTTGTTGTGTATGAGTAAGAAAAGAAGTTACGAGTCAACGGAATATGTGTGTAATGAGTACGCCTTTGGTGGACAATTGATACGAATAAGCCAACGGAAAATATGAGTGTTTGTGTGTGGGTTTGTATGTTTATTAGGAACAATTGGTATTATTGAATCGCATCCTGCATGATGATACTGGGTGGTGAATTTGTTGAGCTTAATCACCTGAGTGATGTTTTCTCATTTGCTTATTCAGTTGTAGTTCATGTGTGTTCCTAAACAAAGATTAGGCACTCTTTTATGCTGTCAGTTCGTGATATTAATGAAAATTTCGACATTCGTCAATATGGTTTCGTTGAATCATCGTCGTTTTTTCATCGGTTATCCATCCATCCACACATAAATACGTAAACAGTTGCCGTATTGAGCGACAAGAGCACTCTTCTTTGATGCATTTACACGTTGATTGTCTTTGCTCGTTGTGCGTTTTTATGCAAAGCATTTTAATTCAATTAATAATTCATTAAGCGAAATAATTAATGCATTCAATGGCGTTCTGCAGTATCTGCCATATTCGGTTAGCAAATAGATTATCGCAAACATCATTGGAGAGCATTAAGCTGCATCCGTGCATTTTCAGTCGGCTTCCTCAGACAGGGTGCTTGCAGCAACCACTGCAGTGACCGATGTTGAAATGTTACGTCTGCCGTCTGATGTGCGCGAACGTTTAGCTGAACTCGAACTTGAACTCTCTGAAGGTGATCTCTACCATTAGTTTTAGAATTTATTATTAATGTCATTATTATTATTATTTATTATTGTTATTATTATTATTACTATTTCTTATTATTGCATTTTAGCACCTCTAATTTTTGTTTTATTCATTACCGATCTCATTGAATGTAGCGCCATAAAATCGTTTTACGTGACGTGCGAAGACGTCGAATTCATCACTCAAAAAGACTAGAGGGAATCATTGAAGCGAAATAAATCTGTTCAAAAAAGTGGATCATTCTGTTACAAATTACATTTGAACTCCGTATTGCTAGTGAAGTTGACAAAGAAAAATTAACTGTTAGATATGATAATAATTTTCTAAATCTGACATGAGTACTTTAGGAACTGTTCGATACGCTGAACGCAATGATAATTGTCAAACAGTTTGAAAATATGATTATTCAATAAGAATTTCATGTCGTACTGTTGATATTTTGATAATTCAGGTGACATAACGCAAAAAGGATATGACAAAAAGCGACAACAGTTAATAGCACCATTTATGAATGTGCAGATTAATGGTACTCTTTTATCGTTATCTTCATTCAACTAATTATGGAAACGATTTGATTCTGTCCAAAATTTCTTTTCCACTGTCATTTTCTATGAGCGGTGTTCATTTTTTTTTGAAAATTTGTCAATAAAAGTGGTGTAATTCAATCAGTTGCCATTTACCAAATACAAAAGAATTAGTTTCGGCGAATTAAGTTTGTAAAATTTCATTGCTTCAGGTAGTAAGAATGCGGCGAGCCCGGCTACAAAAGCGCATAGACGGCATCAAAGAAGACTTACGCGCGATGAGTCTCGTTTTCATTCAGGTGCTTCTTTCTAAGAATACTTAAAATTCAGCACTTGCGAGCTATGTGTACCCCTTCCGAAACTTCTCATCGAAGTGTTTGCCATCAGTCGTCAACTTGTGATATATTAAGCATTTATTTTCATCGCAAAAGAACATCGTTATTCACCAAACAAATGGAAAATAATTCCAAAACAAATCACTGATTTCAGTTCATCTTAAATTATTATGTATGTTTATTCATCATTTGAATTTTTTTTTTCAGAAATTCGTGCAGAAGCTGTGCAGCAGGCATTGGCTGAATATTCGCAAGGTAATACTTTATTTTCATCACCTTCTTTCAACTTACTTCTACTTTCATGTCTCTTATTTCTTCGACTTGGTGCTTACATACGCTCATGTAATATTGCAGTAGAACACTTAGTAAATCTATCTTAGTCTTCAAAACATTTGAGATTATAATTTACGAATATTGTGTGTGCTATACTGAAATATAATAACGAGTGGAACAAAGATTGTTGATTGCTACAGTTAGTGAATGCCGCGAGATAAAACTTTCAGTAATGCCATTCAAATGCGATACGCTAAACTAGAAATCAAAACTGCTTTATCTGAATGAATAGAGTGTAGCCTGATGTTTATCTTTTAAAACTCATGCATGCTTCAGGTAAGAAGGAACGCCCAAATATCCTGCAGCCAATAAAGCGCCGTGGAGTTGCTGAATCGAGCAATTGTGGTAGAAGTCGTTTATCTGGTTAGATTCATAATCTTTTGAGTTTTCACTATCATTCGTTAGATCACCTTGAGTTTCATCTACCTGGATTGACCAGGCTATCAAACGCTTGTAACGTTGCTGGCCACAATGCACACGTTTCCGTGCACATTGTTTTAGCCTCAGTTTACACCACCTAGCTGGCTAGGCGAGCAGGCCAACCGAACACAACCGAGTAATTAACTGGTTGCCATGAATATTTTGCATAATTAATCGTAGCCAAATATCAATCCAATAGATAATCATAACTCTAGTAATATAAATATTCCGCTGATTGCTCGCAGCGATTGACAAAACAACCACTCGATGTTCAAGTAACAATATTACCTCCTTGAGTTTCATCTACTGAATGTGCTATCGGAGATTACTGTTAAATTGCAGTTTGATTCATAAATGAACCATCCGATAAAGAGGTTGTTTTTGGTGGAGTTTTAAAGTTTTTACTCCCTCTTTTAGAAATATATCTGAAAGTGTTCGTTGTGAATTGCAGAAATTGGCAATTGTAGTGTTGAAAGATGCTTTCATTCAGATTCTTCTTACTGTGATCAGCAGTTACTGAAATTGTAGCAAGAATCGAGTAAATATTTGAATGTGCTGAAATTAGACAGCGAATGAACACAAAATGATTTAGATCAAACGAAGGTTTCAGAAAGTAGTTCAGAAGAGGAAAGTTTGCTGGGTAGTACGGAACGCAGCAAGGGAACAACTGCATCATCGAGGTCTCGATCGTTGAGTGATCGTTGCAACAAACGTGGAACAACCGATGCGTCGCGATCTTCTCGTATGTCTTGAATATTGTATTTGATTCTTTGCTTATTCATTCAGTCATTAGAAAGGATAACATTTCACTATCAATCAGTTACTTTTCATTCATTTATAGCGTAATATAATACAGTGTTCAATAATTGTTTGTTACCACTGAACACGAATTACTCGCTGCAATAATTATTTCATATGTCGAAGATCGAAGTGTAAATTTCGTTAAATCATCAATTCCTTGTGCCATACTGAAACAGTCTTCGAGTGATAGTCGGATTTTATGCTTTCAACTTGATTTCTACAACTGCTTTGTTGAATCGATGAATGTGTATTATCAGTGCGGGAGTGCGTTAACAATTCAACAGTATAAGCTAAAAAACGATAGATAGGCAGCTCACGAACACTTTGTTAATCGAACAATGTATCTGTTGATAATTGTATCATGAAGCAACTCACGATCGTCGTCTAAAACGGCTGATACTTGTTGAACAATTTCTTGACTTTTGACAATTGTTTCGTGCAGATTTATGCTTCATTATGTAATGGATGATCGTCCATTAAAATGATTCGTTTATATACACAATAAATCTATCAGCTAGTCTTTGTTTTAGGACAGTCATTGCATGCTCCACCTCCAGACGTTACGAGTGGTGCGTCGATAGCTGAATCTCTTATCAAAAGAGATAAACAAAGGCGATCGGTAGGTGCTCAGTTGTATTATTTGTATAATATGATTTCCATTGTTGTTTCTTTTCTTGCATTATATCATAGCATTTTACTTATCATTCGTTCAACAAAACGTTCAAGCATCAATATTGATTACATAATCTTCTCGTTGAACGAGTCATAAACTTCATTCAATTGCATCACCAACAAAATTCTTCTTTTCTAACACTAAACAACTGCTTCAAGTTCCAATATGACTTCAATCATTTTTTGAAATTCTTATAATTGTGTGGTAATTATCGCCGCAAAGTTATATAAATTTCGATTGCAAAAGTTGAAATGAAGAATGTACCATAGAATCTATATAATATCATTTCGGGAGGTGGAGTCAGGTTATTAATTTTCTCTTACACTTGCGATTGTTTGCTTCCGTTCGTTGGATTTTTGGGTACTTGTGCTGTTAAGGGGATAGCGCTCATCGAAAAGAGAGAGCGCTATCCACTTCACAGCAGAACTCATTTCGTTGTCATTTGTGAACGCCCATCGGAAGAGAGAAAAGGGGGAGCCTCTGCGTAAGCCTATCCCTTCACAGCAAAAGTGCCGATTTGTTACCAAAAATGAAGGTAATATTGTAGTCAGAAGAATGCGATAAAATAGTGAGATCGTCAAGCGAATTGGAAACGAGCGCAGTAGACGTTGGTATTGATGCAGTTACTGCAGTAGCCGAAGATGTTGTATATGCAAATACAGTCAATACAGCCTCTCCGACGGCACTGTGCGATGCCACCCAGCAGGACTACCAAAATGCGATTATACGTTAGAAATTTCGTTATCTTTTCTAACATTCTCACACAGATTCGTCATTGGATAGTATAAAGGAGATGACGAAATTTTACATTTGAAATAATAAGTGCACATAAAATAAAGAGCAAGTTCAAGTATTGGACATAATTTATTTTGTTTCAGCGCTGAAACCTGCGAAAGTGTCGTTGAAAATTCAGCAACTGCTACATTCACTACAGGTGAGCTTATCTTCGTTTTGATTCTTTTATCATTTACATAATTCTTATGAATGCGTTCAACTTTGCAATTTCATCATTTTTTGGAGGGTAAGTCATCAGATAGATTTAAATGGGGAAGACGAATCTGTCATATATTCGTGGACGTAGACTACTGAAGGTTCACTTACCACATGCTCTTGAAACACACTGCATGGTAATGTCTCACAGAATGTGTAGTAAATACAACATTGACTCATTGTGTCTCACTGAGAATCAACAGCGCTGAGGAGTAAAGGAAGTCAAATTGATATTATTATAAGTAACCGTGGATTTCGAGCAGATTTTTCTCTTGCGACAAAAAATTGAATTTCTTAATAAATGGCCTATTTCAAGAAAGCAAATGAATGTTATTCTTACGGCTATTGGGTTATTTGAAAAAAACTGTGAACATTTAAGATGCACAACGAAATGATTAATTTGATGTAAGGCAGCTGTAAGATAGTCGAAATATCTCTCAGAAACTTTTTCAAACAATAAACAAAAATGCTCACTTTATGACCTCCAACAGAATGTCGTATTAATCATAAGAATGATTGAATCTCGAACACTGAGTAACGATTCTTTCACATATCCAACAACCAATCATTTTGTTCACTTTGCGTTAGCAAAACTGATATTATTTGTTGGTGTCTGCATTAATGTCACTAGTTTGAACTAAAAGAAGTAATGCATTCGCGATTTGCTTGTAACGAGCAGTACGCACGTTCTAGTCAGAGTGGAAGTAATCATTCTCGCCTGAGGTATTACAATATTATCTATCCGTCTATTCTAAGTTCGCTCATTGGTTTGCATTGTTTCCAAACCACATAGCACGTGCTCAAAGCCAAGGCTCTTAGCACGGCTTTAGTTCATTCGTGCAAGCAGCAGTTAACGTAGCAGCAGTAGTAGCAGTATTCAACACGCATTCTTTTCTTATATGAAGTTAACAAGCTTTCTTTTACAACATTAATCATCCATTTGATCATCATCTCAACACATCACTTACCGCCTTATCCTGTTTATGATTTACTCATTCGTTAAACATCGACATTCTGTGCAAATTTCGAACTCTTTGTGATATCAACTTATTCATTTCATTCACTATTCATATTATATAATTTTATTTGCTATTTGCGTTTACCTCTAATATTTTGTCGCAAATTTAAAAGAATTTATTCGGTTTTTACAATCGCTCGACTAAAACCGAATGTTTTTCTTCGAAAAATATAGTCGAAAAGGTCAGATTAGGTGCTATACGTTCATTTGAAGTTTAATCGATTATCTTGACCAAGTGACTATTATGTACAGCATGGAATATTATTTCAATAACTAGAGAATGTGAAAGTTTCAAATGAAATGCGACAGTGTGCCATGACACGAGAAAAAATTAAGCAGATATGAAAGATGTATGTGCTATTGGCGCGGCCTAATCATCATACGGGCTGCAACGATAATGCGATTGCGTTGAACTATTCAGGCGGTGCATCTCACGCACATTATCATGCGTCCAGATATCGTTACTTCACATCCAGACGTTTATCACGTCATCATGTCTCGCACAATGAAGATATCAAAAAAGTCAAATGCGAATATGATCGTCTGTTGAAAGAACGTTTAAAGAATAGCGGTAAGACAGCTGCCGCAACTGCTCTTAGCGTTTTGCATCTACAGCAACACAATAAATGTAGCAATATTGTGCATACTGATGCAATTAATTCGTTACAAATACGTTCGTTCGATGAGAGGTCATTAAGGAATCATCGTAAATTTTCTATGCATCTATTTCATTTAACCAATGGCTTCGACAATCAATATTTAACGCGTTATCCCCAGCAACAACAGCGTTCTTTTCACTTAACTCATCCTAAATGCGCGCAAAAGACATCTAATCTAAAAGAAAGCAAGCAGCAAGCAACATCCGATGACACTGTTGGTCATAGCGGATGTTCATTGACGAATACGAACGCTGTTCATCTAATAGCATCAAATTTGAATAATAATTATCTGAATGTTCCAAGAAACGAGCCATTGAGAGAGGTATCGAATGAGAAACGCGATGAGGCAGAAATAATCAGAAGCGCAATCGCAGATGCCATTACTGAAGTGAGTGGCAGCAAACCGGGATGGGCTAATCAAAGCAATAACGACAATTCAATACCAGCTTCAGGCTCATTTCGATCAGCACCGCCAACTTTATTAAGAAATAATCAGCGCAAAAATGTTGACAATTGGAATGAATGTAGTGTTGAGTCTGTTGAGGTCTTACTTGAGTCTATTCGACGTTCGGTTGCAAAGCAAGCATCGAATGATGCACGCCGAAAGTCGTCGACGATCCTTACGACCAGTGCATCAGTTGTTTTGAAACATCATAATCCATTGCCAAGCGAACTGAATGAGGATGTGGTACAGCATGATTTTGTCGAAGAGGAACTTTGCGCCTACAGAAGGGTGGCTGTTCTTGGTTTGGGGCGAAAAAGTAGAATACAAGTGGGACAATTGGAATGTTCGAAGCAATTCTCTAATGCGAATATTCTAAAACTATGCCGAACGTTTTCATTGCAGAGGCCAAAGAAGAAACCTCTTCACGAATACTATAACGACGATGATGCTGAACTTGAAGGTATTTTGTTGTGCTCTTTTGCTTGGATGGAGTGCATGTTTTATTTCAAACTTTCTGTTTCATTCACTTTGCGCGTTGATAAATAAATTCGGCTGAATGACATATCTTGACTGAAACAATTAGATGATGACGAATAACGCTAATCACCACTATTAATTTCCATCAAGACTAGGCATACAGTTCGAATAAATTTCTATTAAATCTTCTAACGATACATACGAATTGTAGCTCTCGCTAAAATAGTCGATCCATCCGCACCACGTCCCGAAGGGGCACTGATTAGTCCTGCTCGAGGTGATCATACGACTGTGCCAAGCAGTCTACCACGTTCACTCGATTCAGCCTTACATCGATATGCCACATCCCAACCGAAGATGCTCGCCGCTATCGTACTTGATCATTCAGGCAGACCTGCATATTCACTTACCTACGGTATCTCACTTTCGTCTGAACTTTTCATTATCTGTGCATTCACCTCACAAAGCATTGAGCGAACTGTCTCACTATACGAGGAAAATTTTTCAGAAATGTAAACGGTAATATTGAAACTAGTCAAAGATGAATACCGAACCAATGTATCGATTATCTAGATTCTAGGCATAGCAATCAGTTCGGTTCACTGATTCCTTTTCAAGGTGTTTATATTCAGGGAAGTTGTTGAGTCGTTCTATGAAGGTTGCGCATATGCTATTGACTAGACTTGTTCCCGGTACGGCAGGTAAAGATCGAGTGCGTTTATGCAAAACAGGAGATCGTGTTGCTCTTGTAAGTTAACTTTGATTTTATTTTGATGTTAGATATTCATCAGTTATGCATTAAGAACCACTCATCGAAATAATGTCCATCTTTTCATTAATCGGGAAAAAAATCCGAATAAAATGAAGCCATTACTGCATATTTTTTAACCGCAAAGTGTGTGCTTTCTCTGATTTAACCTGCTTTGAGAGGCTTTCCATTATTAGTCATGAATTAATTCGTGTTACCATTGTAGCGTCCAATTCTGGTCAGAAAACAATCTAGCCGAATAAGAACAATAGTTGTTTCTAACAGTTTCATTGTAGGTTTATCCTAACACGGAGCCATTATCCTTTTTGGTCGCTTTTTACGGGTGTCTTATCGCTGGCGTCATACCAGTACCCGTCGAAGTTCCACTCTCTAAACGTGTAAGTGTTATGTTTTTGCTTTTAATATTTCGAATTCTTTGAATTATCCGTTTTCGTGTAAAAGAATAATAGATGCTTGTTCACTCACGTATTTTGTCCGTAAAATTCACTGACCATTTAATGTAAAAGACATCAGTATACACCCATTCATCCGCATTTCGATAAGCATTAATCAGAACACTATATGTTAGTCATTGCTTGCTTTCATGATGATTAACGTTTGTTTTAGGATGCTGGAATCCAGCAGTTGGGCTTTCTTTTAGGGAGTTGTGGTGTGAAGGTAGCGTTGACGTCTGATGCGTGCTATAAAGGCCTTCCGAAACGTTCTTCATCTCAACAAACGAATACCTCAACTGCTGCGTTGGCTGGTAGTGAAGTTGTCGATTTTAAAGGATGGCCAAGATTAGTTTGGCTAATCACTGAGCATTTGGTGTGTTTTGATTAGCTTATTCCTGCTTTGTTCTTCTGTTCACTTATCTGTTATGATTGCTTAATATCCAGTATTTGATCTCTTGCATGCAATCATGCAAGAGATCAAATGATTTTTGAACATTGCAAGAAAGCGTGAACACAAAGCAAAGCGAAATAAACTATCAAATATGTAACCATCTAAAATCATTTCAAAATAGTATTCGTTTGTTGAGATGAAGAACGTTTCAGAAGACATAGCACGCATCAGCCGTCAGCACTCACACCACAATAAAAACATTTCGTCGTTAATCATCATGGCTTTAAGCAATTTAACATATAGTGTTCTGATTAGCGCTTATCATGCAGATGAGTGGGTTGTATACTGATGATCTTTACATTAAATGGTCAGTGTAGATGGTGAATTTAAGCATCTATTATTCTTTACGAAAACAATGAGTAATTAAAAAAAAATTAAAAAACACCAACACTTACACGTTTAGAAGGGGCGAACTATTATTTTTGTAAAAATAAAAATGAAACGACAACTATTGTTCTTATTCGGCAAGGCCTGCGACCAGAATTGTTTATAATGGTAGCACGAACCAGTTCATGACAAAGAAAGAAACCTCAAGATTAAATGAAAACACGGTTAAAAGTAATACTCATTTATTCTACGATAGATGGGCGTGTGAGGTGGTTCTTAATGCGCCAACATTGAATCCTAACATCAAAATAAATCAAGAATACTACAAGAAACTAACACGATATAAATTTTTAGAATTTAAATCTAGTCAGCTCAGCATATGCGCAATATAGAACAACATAAACACCTTATCTAACATTGGTTCATTGTATTCATGTGATCCAATGAATTACCGCGCATTTCTGAAAATTTTCCTGCGCAGTCAGTTGCCGAGACAACAGATAATGAAAAAAGTTCAGACAAGGAGTGTGAATGATGTTTGATTAGCGATTGTGAGTATTGGCACCATCGATGTAGATTGAGATCAAGTGAGCGTGATGTTTAGACATCAGTGCCTTCGGGACGTGTGCAGTGGATCGACTCCATTTGCCCGAGGCCTAATCGTTAGAAGATTTAATAGAAATTTATTCGAACTATTGTGGAAATTGCTTGATTATATATTTGAGTGTCATTTTCAGCCAGATTGCAAAGTAATGAAACAGAAAATTTAACATGCACTCCATCAAGCAAACTTGTATATCGTTTTGTATTTCTTCTTTGGC
>JAPYMA010002105.1:0-46769 GCA_035041965.1 Anisakis pegreffii
ATTTCTCCCCGATTCGCCGAGACTGCCGGTAGGTGGGGAACACCTGTCGCATTTATCTAAACCTAGCCCCGCTTATTGGCAGCTCGACGGGTTGGGATCACCCACGCAACCAAAATTTGCTTTTTAAGAATGACCATTGACTACACAAATGATATCGCACCAGCCTTATTCCAGATGTCACTAAGTAGTACTATGAGGAAGACGTTTTTCGAGTCACCAGTCAGCAACTCGACTCTACAGGATGAGTGGTCCAGGCGAACTTTCCAGACCTACCGCTAACTTCATGAGGCGATTCATACCCTACGTTCGTGAAACTCATTTTTATTGGGACATAATTCTTCTTTTCATATGCCAGTGTAACTATTGTCAATACTTGCTACAGTTCCTGCCGCAGCAAACTAAACAAATATTCTCTTATACGTTACTCTACCTCTAATGAGCGATCAGTTCGGAGAGCTTGTTCCTTAGCTTTAAGTTCACTAGGTAACTGCGGTTGAGTTGTGCGTAGATGACTACACTCTTCTCTGAATCGCATGCCCAAGGTCTACTAAATCAGGTCAACTCAACTCCAAGTTAAGTTTAATGAATTTAAGCAAGCTAAAAGTCAGATTCAAATCGAGGTCAGTCAATCTCAAACAATACCAAATCCGCTTAGCGATACGTCAACTGATGGTAAAATTGCATTCATGCCGTTTCAGATTTTTGACTCACTTCAGCAAGCTAAGTCAAATAAATTTTGTGCCAATCAGGACTAAGCTAAATCGAATTATGTGAAAACTGCGATAGCTACCTCTATAAATATCAGGAAATATGCTGCTTTCGTATCTATAATAGAGTCCAAAACGGTTCATGTGATAGAGTCCACCGTGTCGGGAGGGGGGAGAGGAATGGTTAGGTGCACAAACGGAAAAAATTTTCAATTAGGTGGGATGGGCCATATATAAGGCCAGTCCAAGTCCCTACCTCTGGCTCCGGAGTTAAGCGGGTCATTACGTGCCGCATCCCTCCTTCGCCCTAACCACATCCCTCACAGAAAGATTTACAACACTGAAAACAACGATTGATATACAAAACGAATGAATGAATGAATAAACAAATAAATAATGAAAACATTTATGACAATTGGTGACAATTAACCTAATGTATAACAATCAATTAACTCACAATATTATAGAATATGTGGAAAATAAAATTCTACAGGCCGTAATTTGTTTCAGAATTCACCACATTTTTGCTTTGATATTCAATTGTTCCAAATGACATTTTCTCATTGAATGGAACGTTTAGAGAATTTTCATTAGAATGGTATTAAAAGATATGCATTAGGGGAGCACTATTGCGCCCCGATCCCATCCTGAAGAGTTATAGAATTTTCTGAGTACCTCCGAAAATGGTCGATAATGCTAATTTACTACCCGCTAAACTTCCCAGCATACGACAATACAGTGACAATAACAATAACAACAATGACATAAAATAATTACGATAATATATCGCGAATAAAATCAACAACCGCATTAAAAACACTAAAAAATCCCCCCAGTTAAAAGACACGAGGCATTAAACATCTTCAGAAGTGTATGACATACTTCGATCGACAATAATAAGTTTCACATCATTAAACAATGTACCACAGTATGCATCACTGTATTGTCATGTATTGTCAGTCAGTCAATTACAAACAAAATTCGAATTACAGTAATTAACAACAAATACGAACATAATTAACAATATCAATGAATGAGTCAAAGAATAAAAGAATAAGGCATGCAGAAAAGTGGTCACTGACCACGACTTAATTTTATTCTCTGTCCCTATGTTCAAATAAAATTGAAAATGAATAATGAAAAAAGAAGGGTTGCTTAATCACGAATCATTTGTTTTTTCCTAATGAATTGAAAAATGAAGGAATGATAAGGTTGAAACTACAAACCTGGCGCATCCTCGCGCCACGATATCACATTTGTTGAATAGATGATTGTTGTCGCTTTGATATGATGCTGTCGTGAGATATGCCGCGAGTTGATAATATACCTTGTATCTAACACCATCGAACGTCATCGGTCCACCACCGTTTCCCGTCACCCATCAAAATCCGCTGTGAGATTACCAGTACATGACTCCATCAAGTGTTGATTGATGGCTTAACACTAATGAGTCGCATCATTTCCAGGAATGTATCGCACTGCCATATTATATAAAATACCACCATCACTGTCAGTATTATTATTTGTTATCACACAAGAGTTTTATAGATCACATTAAGAAACTACTCATGAATTCATATCAGATCAGGAGAAAATAACAAGACTGATTGGCAACGAGTCATATCAAGCAAGCTAAATCATCACAGAAACGATTCAATTCCTCACCTTCGATTTGAGGTGATGACTAAAAACAGTTTCGTTGAAACTATCACATTCTCTCCGTTCGATCACCTCGGGAACGGATTCACGTCTGGAACAGTATTAAACGATTAATTAATAATTTTCATCAAGTTCATTTCGATACAATCGGAGCGATTATCATTGATAAGTTAGCCTCACAGATTGCCAACATTCTATTCCAAATACAGCGGATGAATTTCAATGATGACGAAGTATTAAAAAAGTTTCACTGATAATACACCACCAAACATTAGCGTAGTTCAGCAACTAAACTGAATTAAAGTTTGCGTTAAGGTAGTCATTACCAATTCCTCACTTTAACAATAATTGTCCCCTTATTATATTCTCCTTAATCTACGTAATCATGAACCTATCAAACAGTATGATACCTATAAACATGAAAAATTGGAAGATTACTCGAACTCGAATGAATTATGCCAGAAAATGCATGAACCAACTAAAATCACGAATAACATACACTCACGCAGCATCACCCCACCATACAAAACACATAGCAGAAGTAAATGAATGGTGAATGAAAATTGAATGTTATAAACAAAGCAGTCACAGTGCACGATCTGTGTTGATCAATTGGTATGGTACTACTGACAGATCAATTAAATTCATAGGGTGCATACGTATGATCAGAACGAACAAAACATATAAATTAGCGAGTATGGTGCGGGCATAGACCGAAACCCTTATATTATCAAAAGAAAATGGAATTCCCTTGAAAATGGAAAATGGAATTCGTAAATTAAGTGAGTATCAGATAGAAGCAGTCGTATAAAGTTTGTAACTGAATTGAAAGTGATTTAAGCCATCATGGTGGAGTTAGATGGGCTAAAAATCGATGGACGGGTAGGGTGCTTGATAACGTTATCAGTCGAAATAGCACTGCGATGGCTAGTAAGAAAGAAGATAGAACGGGAATATAGGAGAGAGTAGGGATGCAGAGGTCTGATGAATCTCGAGTGTCATGCCTCAGATGCGAGCGTGCGTAGGTGTACACGTGCGTGTTGAAAGCATTGTAAGCATGGAACGTCGTTTGACGTTTTTTGACAGAGTGCATCCAGCACGCTATTGCGAAATTCCAATGTATTGACAACACATCGGTGTAAAGAGTTTCGATCTATGATCAACTATTTGAAATAGTATCATTAGAAGGAACGCAGGATTTAGAACTTTTGCCTTTGCTGGAGGGTAGGGAATGAGCACATATCCTATTCTAAGTGATGATATCTGATTGTTTTTGCAAAATACTGTTCATGTGTATCATCATCAGCTTGAATTAAAAAGAAACGCATGTGAAAGCACAATTGATACAATTGAGACGCTCAACACATTTAATTTCTAAGCATTCGAATCGCTCTGATGAGCAAATCGCTTCCTACCAACGAAGTTCTTAAGGACAATTTCAACAAAACTGCTGCATGAATAACATAAAGTATCTCAGCATGCATATATCGAAATGATCGACAATATCCGAACAATAAGCAAAACCGACACATAACAATTATTATTACCTGAAACTGTAGAATTTGATGGCTGAGAGAAAAAGACATGCCGGCATGAAATCCTGAGAAATTCTGCCTCTACGACGAGATATAGCCATTTTCCTGAGGCTATGGGGGCTACCACATTCAAGCCTACCGTATTCTCAGCTTAGCCCAGTAAAATATTGATGTTTATACACCATTCGATCCAGCAGAATCTCTGCATTCAGTCATAACATTTATATTAAAATTCGGCCTTCTTGAGGCGATACAGCTATTTTCTTGATACTATCTCAAGGTTATGGCTATTTTATTAAAACTATCTCAACTAGCGCAGTGGTGCTCATTCAAAGGCATTATATCACTATAGGTCAATAGATATTATACATTACAATAGAAATATAGGTTTGATGTATTCAAGCCAACCGTCTTCTCAGGTTTGCCCGGAAACATATCAATATTTATACATCGTTCGATCGAACAAAATTTCTTATTTCTAAAAATGAAAACTTTGTTGAGAAATTTCCACTCTACGACGAGATACAGCAAATTTTGTGATGCTATATGGGTTAGCACATTCAAGCCTACTCTACTCTCAGCTTTGATCGGTAGCATATTAATTTCTTCACAGCAATCGATCGAGCAGAATCTCTGGATTGAGAAAAATATATATCTTGTCGGGCGATTCTGCTTAATTGAGGTGATATAGCTATTTTATTAAAGCTATCTCAACTAGCGCAGTGGTGCTCATTAAAATGCATTCTATCAATATAGGTCAATAGATATTATGCATTACAATATAAATATAGGTTTGATGTATTCAAATCAACCGTCTTTTCAGGTTTGCCGAGCAACATATTGATGTTTATAGATCGTTCGATTGAGCAGAATCGCTGCTTTCTAAAAATGAAAAGTTCGCCGGATAATTCTGCCTCTACGAAGAGATATAGCTATTTTTCTCATACAATAGGGGTTGCCACACTGAGGATATGGTCTATTCCAAGTAATGATATCTGATTGTTTTTGCAAGACGCTATTCAGTGTTATCATCATATTTTATTCTTTCGGAAAATTTATTTGACAAAAATCATCTTATTACATTAATAACAATACATGGCTACAGTAATAATACTGACATGATATTCACTTGACATTAACAATGATAATATTCTCAGCAACATATATTTTAAAGAATCTAGAGATTTCATCGGATCGAATGGTGTATAGAAATTCATATGTTGCTGGAGAGTACGGTAGGCTCGAAAATGGCTGCCGCTTAGCATTGAGAAAATAGCCATGTCTCCTCAAGTTATCATTATTGCTCGACAAAATATATGATATTCTGAATGTAGATATTATGAGTAATCGAATGGTGCAAAAAATTCACATGTTACCGGGCAAACTTGAGAGTACGGTTACCTTGAAGATGGTCACCTATGTAGAGCTATAGCAACGTATTGATATTGATCAACAGTGATAGAATTTATATGAATGAGCGATTTTGTGCTTGTTGCTGAGATACCATCTCCAAGCTAACGGTACTCTCAGGTCTGCCCGGCAACATAGCGATTTTTTCACACCATTCGATTCCACACGACCTCTAGATTCAGAAAAACTTATATTTTGTAGGGTCATTTTGATTACATGAGGCGATGTGGCTAATTCCTTGAAGTCATCACAATTAGTGCAGTGGCGCACGTTTATATACATTATATCACTGTGAAACGATATAAAGATTACCCTAGCACTATTACCGTCTTCAAGCGAGCGGCTTTCTGGATATACGGAATCTGGGAAATCCTGTTTTTGAAATGCCGAAATGCGGCATTCCGACGAAGATCAGGTAGTCTTTGGATTCTTCGGAAGAAATTCATCACTTTCATAGTAATGGAAAACACCCGTTTACTCACAATTGCATTCCACTGTTGCTGTCATGAACATGTGCGATATGCTGACGACTTCCACTCTCGGACTCACCATAAAATACGAATTTTCCCTCGTCAGTCTCTAAGTACTCCTCTGGCAACTTAGAAAATTATGCAACTTTTATCTACTATTTCATTTCCTCGCTCAACTTCCAACTGGAATTGATCAAAACTGCAATCTCTTGATATGCTGCCATGAGAGCGTTTCGATCAAATTCCTAATTGTCAGACGAATTAAGATTCTCTTAACCGAAACGATTCAATTGAAAATCTTCAAAATGTGCCAAATTTTATTCATTTGACATTATATGCCATGGATAGCGAAACAAATTCGAAAATGTTCTCAATTAGCATTGACTGTCATAATGATGAGAGTGTTGTGTGTTGACTTTACTTTACGTGTTGCTCGACTTCAACAACTTTGTAAAAAGCTTTTATTGAACCATAACAACGTCAACAAACGAACATATTCCTAATTTACAGACCAACCAACATTCGGTGACAATTCATTCAATGTTGCAAATTACAATAACGGCACAAATTATTCCAATTTCAACAATTCGGATAGAATGAAAAAGAAAAACCACTAAAGACACAAAAACAAACCAAATAATCAATCGTGAATCATATCTAAAAATCAAACCAGAGCTTTCTCGACACCCACCGAAATAAAAATGAATCTGACAAAAACGATCGCTCTCACAATAACCGTTAAGCATACATCAAATCTGAACACACCGTTCATATTCAAATTGTACACTCGCTGAACACAGCAACATTATTATCCAGATAATGTTTTCTTCAGTTTTATGCACACAATCATCATTTATCCATAACATATTCAAAAACAGAATAAATACGATATTCGAGAAAAAATAACATGCACAAAATATAGAACTTGAAATCAATATCCAAAATTCCACAATAACGAACAACATTCAATAAAATTCATACGGTAAGCAACACAAATTGATTGTCGACTAAACGAATTACTGTTTCGTTGTCGATCCAAAAACTAAATTATTGAACAACTGGCATGAATTCGATCAAGAAGTGAATGTCATCTTCAATATTTGCACAATATGCGTTAATGCAATTTTGAATTTATTTCCAATATTTGAGCAGTAACTTCGGCTGGGAATGTGTACGGAACTCGGGCTGCATACGCCACAATCGCATCCGCTTTTGCAACTATTTCCGATCTCCAGCTTGAGTCGGCACTTAACTGATCCAGAATACGCATAACCGATACACATACATCTGGCAGCAGTGAACGTACCTAAAGTAATATTTACCATTCACCGTCAATTTCTTGCCCTAGTCAGTCATCCGCCGAGTCTACGAAACAGACAGTTTACTGCGGTCATGACAAGCCACTATGATCTAATCCAAAACCCTATCCGTCCATGCAGTACACAGATAAATTTATAAGCATTGATCTTGGTCACATCGGAATATTACTAATGATTACTATCAAATCAATACCACATCTATACCTAACAATAAAATCTGCGTTGATCCACTAAAAACAACAAATTTCAATTTCATTCACCTAACCTGACGATTTCCAATTAAAACTGTTCGGAATATGGATTAACCCAGTTGCATGATCAACTTTAATCAATTGTATTTCTAATAAATCTTGTATTCTTTGCGCTTACCTCATCTGATAGAGTGTAGAACATTGAAACGAACGCTGATACTTCAGATAAGTCGAACGGGACGAATTTCAATTTTGCAATAATATCCAAGCAAGTCGGATAGCTGCAATAATCACATCATTGCGATGACAAAATCAATCATTCAATGAAATATGTATCTCGGAATTTGAAGGAATAAAAATCAATTGGATTTCACAAGGTGCCCAGCAAAAGCTGCTGAATGTGTAAATTTCCTAATAGGAGCACTTACTTTCGCTGATTGAAGTTTGTGAAGAATGTCGACAAATCAATGAGCAAATAGAGAGAGGTGAGCAACTGCAACGACGATCCCTCTAAAGTCATCCGTTTATAGATACTCGCCAACCAGACGGCTATTCGACGTGGTTCGTCAATGTCACGATATCCCTTCAGCGCATTCGTCAAACACAAACACATCACTCGCAATGCGTCATTGTATCGCTGAAAACAAATTTCGATACTTCCTTTAACCAACAATTTAGACTCGTCAACGTATTCAATTAGTTTTTTGAAACAGAACAACTGAATTCAATTCACTACAACGACAAAACTCATCACAAATCAAACATATAACTTGTATAATATTTCCATTCGAAATTGATCTAAACTCATGATCAGTAATCCATACTTGGAAAAAGGAGCAAATGAAAGCAATAAAATGTAATGAATGTATAATATTTGACTATCAACAACTCCATTTACATAACACGATTACTTTCAACCGTACAAGCTTCGGCATGATACCTTCAGATTGCAAATATTCAAATAAATCAATCTCATTCAATATGCCTAATCACCGTAATCAATGCTTAAAACCACTTTCCATGCCGAGAAGTAAATTGTAAAAAGCGAAACGATAACTCTCTTACCTCAGCAGCATGATACAAGCGTACCGCTTTGTAGGGTTCGGCTGACAACTCGACGTCAGTGGCCACCTTGGCAATAACGTCGGTGATATTGATATCATTGCTATATTTATCGATGAAACCCGGATGTCTTATGCCATACTCATCAACGCAACCAATCACTTTGTCCATATCCGCACCCAAATACACCGACCTCGATACGCACGCATTGAAAATGCTCTCACCTAAATCCTTTACTGACCACGACCTCATGACAACACAACACAACAGTGCCAATGAACAATTTCTTTTGAATGCCTTGAAATTCTTCGATCTCAAATTTCGATCATCCAATTTTTCATGAAATTCCTCCCTTAACAACTGCTCAAATCCACATCATCCATCCGTTCAACACCATCAACTATCATCGTTTTCTAAAAAAACTTCCGATACTCATCTCAAACTGTTCGTTTTTTTTTTCATTTTTAGAAACGATTCTCAAGTTAATTTCCATTCCAGAAATCCAGCCAATTGTTTCTTCTTGACAGCAATAATTCGTATGATCTTTCTTCCTTATTTCCAATCAAATAAAATGTGCAACATTCCAGCTGACAATGCACTAACTGACTGACCGTTGGGTGACTGGAATTTGCGTAAACAGAAATAATAATCAATCGCTCGTTGCGCATCAACACACTCGAACGATTTCACATAGATGAGTATCAATCGCGAGAAGTCCAAAGAACACTCCAACGGATCTTTCTCATTGAAAGCTACTGAAAGAACGCAAAAAGCAAATAAACGATGACAACCGCTTCATATTGAAATGCAACGAAACAAGCATAAACCCAACAAATTTCTAACATCAAATCGATCCCAAACGTTCATCAAGATATTCATTAAGATATCAACTGAAGTTCCAATAATAATTTATTTTGTAAACTACACGACCGTACTGCTGGCGAAGTCACATCAAAAATTCTTACAGATAAAATTATTGACTCAGAAGTTCGAAATAAAGAAATACACAAAATTTACTAATGGATTTTGCTGTGGTGCCATCAGAAGGCGTCACGAGGAGATCATTGACATAGGCCATGATTGCCAGATGTATCGAATGTATTAACATATCACATCTGAAAGTGGTCGAAACCAAAATTATTTCTTCTAGTTACTATTAAATTTCCATAATACGATCAACCCACTGAAATCCAAAAAGTTTTCGAAAGGCTATCATACACAAGACCGATCTCAAATGTATAACTAGCTCTAGCCAAGATCAATGATTACGAATTTCTTCGTTTCTCACTTCCAAACGCCTAAGAGTTAATCAATTCCCCCAATAAAATCTTCCACCTGAACAGAAGATGAATGGCTCGTTCGAATTGCCCAGTCAACCATAAGGCTTGGAAGAATATTGTAGC
Source organism: Anisakis pegreffii (assembly GCA_035041965.1). Lineage (NCBI taxonomy): Eukaryota > Metazoa > Nematoda > Chromadorea > Rhabditida > Anisakidae > Anisakis > Anisakis pegreffii. The sequence goes on from JAPYMA010002105.1 coordinate 9,757, forward strand.
GTTACCACCATTACTTATGAAATATTCTTCGCCTGAAATATTATTCAGTTATTGAAAATTTTCAAATTTCGAATTCTTCCGAAATTAGTCTTTCTAACACAAATTCATCGCCGATATTTCTAATTGTAAGATGTTCAGACTGTTCAACGCAGACTGATATTAAACGAATTCCGATAAATCATTTCACTACCTCATCTCATCTCCTTTTCTGCTTTAGAAACTTCAATTTCCATCAGACGTAATCTTAAAAATCCCTTAAACAGGGATTAATCGACGGATTTAAGCGAGCCACTCTACGCGATATTTTTTAAAACTCATAATCAAAAATTCCTTCACAATCAAACACAATTCAAGCGGATTCATTTCCCACCATAATCGATTGAGATTGTCCGTTGTAAGGCCGCGAATACACTCGGTGACAAGGACACACTGAAGTTGTACGGGGCCAGCTTCAGCCATAACCAATTCTCCAGGTTATCACTCACTTCGGCCACGTCGCCTCCCAACAAAGCACAATAGACTGCCTTCTTGTAAATGTCAACTGTAGAGTCGAGTTCCGCACGCCATTCTCCCCTCACACGATCTCGATCCTCCACAGATATCCTACGAAACTTCCAAAATTACTTTCGTCACAGAATATCAACTGAGTGCTCGACAACTTCAACACGCATTTTCTTAAAACAATGTCGATTCACTCTTCAAAACAACGACGATCAACACAAACTTCTCGGTTTTCTGCAATGCACACAGTGCAACCGCAAGCGCAGCACACGACGGAAAATTCTGAAGTCGTGAACGTGCAATCTCAGCGCATGCCTCATAATCACCACAACGCAAACAATTGTAGACCACTTCCCAGATCGGATGACCACTCGACCCGTAAACACCATCCTATAAATTTCCCATACCACAAATTTCATCCGAGACTTTCAGTGAACGAATTACACCTAACGACTCTAATAAAATTGTACATAATCAGCTGTCTGCCTATCTTAAGAATGAATAAATTCATGTTCGCATTCATTTCCACATGAGCGAACAATAACACAAACGCTATTGCTTTGACGTGAATGGTTTCTGGATTGTAAATGCGATCGCTATCGAGATACATACGTACTTAATGCAATAAATCCTTAACAATGCGACTGAAAGACTGATGTAGCGGGAAAGCTTATTGATGAGGATCAATGAATGTATTACGAAGAGTATAAACGGATAAAAATGAGTCAAAACCAACTTGACAAGATTGTTTCGCGGACTGCTGGAAATGTTTCACGTTCAAATACCCGTCTACCAGCGCCAAAGTCCCCGGAATTCCACCAACGCGAGCAACTGCCAAATTACGATTTACTACCTCGCGCATATGTGCCATATAGCTTAAGACCGAAACCATATTGTTCGCAACATATTCATCACATCATCAACGAATTCAATTGATAAAAATGATATTAAGCCGTGTAATATGATTTTATATTTTGTATATAATATATAATCACTTTCATACATTTTTCATATAATTGCATCGATTCACACAATTCCATATGAATCAATCATTCATTTAAACCAAACTTTCATATAATCACTCATACAACCGAAACGTTATCGAAATATAATTTCCATACTGTTTTTGCAGATATTCCAGCGATCCTTTCACCAGACGTTGTGTCCATTCAGTGGACGTTCTTATCGCCAAGGGTTGAGGTGATTTCGAGCTGGAGTTGTTGGCCAGGGTCGGTGCCGGTAAACTCAGCAGAGCGATTGCTTGCTCCCAAAGAGCGCAAATGCGGTCGTCGCGACTTCTGGCCGCAGCTTCTTTGAAACCTTTCGCCAAAGAATCACTTTTCTTATCGATCGCATAATCAGACAACTACAACGAAGTGAAATTCATTCTAGGTTATTTGACAGCAATGTGTGGTATCAAAAATAAAGAACAGATGTTTGAAGTTATCATCATGTTGATGAATTGTATGAATGAGCATCGTAAGATTGCACTTCAGTTAACGCAGTTTTTGCATGAGAACAAAGCAATGCATTATGGCACACTGAGAGAAGATCACAACGTGAATGAATACAAGTTATGGACAAAGTGTATTCAACCGATGCTATGTGGAGAATCAGAAGATCCCAACTGCGTATGTGAATAAACTTACAATCAGAATTCTAAATGAACTCGTTCAACAATCGAATGTGGTTTGAACAGAGATTCAGTGATTCAGTTGAATGTGATTTGAATAGAACCTAATGATAGTGTGCCGCGGGAAGATTTTAAATGGAATTCCATCGAACTCAATCAGTCACTTACCGCTTTAGCAAAGGCCAGCTCAACGGCACTTGCTGAGGTTGGTGCCAGACGTGAAATACCTCCAGCTGGTTTCTTCTGAAACTTTTCTTTCTTTTTTTGAGAAAACTTCAACGGTCATTCTCAGAAGTTGATGTTGTTCTGATCACTTTATTAGTATCATTTTTGCGATGGTCTATTTGCAAGCATAGTATTTGGACGATGAATGATAACGGTATAAGCTGAACAATTCGCGATGCAAATAACCACCATTAAAAAAATCGATGAAATAATTAAGAACTATCTAAAAAACTCACAAATGGCGGTATACCATCCACCATGGTCCGATCAGATGCTAGTGGTTTCTTTGTATTCAGAAGAGCGTCTTCGATACTGCATCGATTCAGAAACGCATTCTCAGCATCACGCATCACGATCGTTTCTGTTTCACGAATCATCTCTGGCAGTGAATCTTCAATCGACTCTAAAGGCACTATCTTTGTGACCATCGTCTCATCGATTGACTTATCCTCGGATATCGCCGTCGACTTACGCGATGAGCACGACGGCTGGACGGCATCTAACCAGAAGCTTTGTTGACCAAGCAGCAGGTCTGACTGAAGAATTCACAACAATTCTCCTAACCGATAAAAGTGTACAAATGGTTGACACACCAAACATAACCAAAAATTACCACCGTCACTATCCAAAGTAAAATGATCACAAGTGCGCGATGAAATGGCTCGAATAAAAACAAGTTTTGTTGAAGGGATCAATCAAAAACATTTAAAGCAGTGATACTGACCTGTAGCCTCTCACCGACAACATCAGCTGGACGTTTCTTTTTCCACAGAGATTCACTACGACGAAAAATTTCATCGATACAAGCTTGAGCACTCAGCTCGGTACCAATGAACTGAAACGTTGCATCAAATGAACAAATCTAAATGAATGGTGCGCAATTGCACCACAAATGAAAGAAAAACTGACAATGAATCTGCAAAAATTTTCGCCTTCAGTGCGTCAAAAGCAGATGATGCGGTCGACCAATGCAAAATCCAACAGAAAATTTTTCAAATGAACGAAAATGTTGAGCTGATGAAAAATTTTAATTGTAAGAAATGCTGGAAATAAGCACTAACTGAACGATCCACCGGGCGTTCGGCGCTGATTACTGTCGACGATAGACGATCGGCCCGGTGCAGTATATCCTCAAACGTTCCGGACATTTCGGCTTAAAACAACCCAGCGAAACAGCAAACCTCAGCGCTCAAATATCTTTAGCTTGAGAAAGCACAGCGCTTTTCGAATGCTAAAAAATCGGTTATTGGCTCACAACGGCCTGTGAAGAAGTGTTCGCCAAAAGCGTGCACTCACTCTCTAGCGATTCATTACAGAAATGCAACTGAGTGTTGCCTCTTGCCTACGATTAATCGAAGATTACCAGTAACACTTGGAAACTGCTGGTAACCTTGGACTGTAGACTGGAGTTCCCGAAAAATCCCGAGATCCCGGGTTTTGAATCCCAGTCCCGGTCTCGATCCCGAAAATCAGGATCTGAGAAATCCCGGCTGTCGGGATTTGATAAATTTCGCAATAATTCACTTAATTTCCTTAATTATTAATCATTTCCAGTTCGATCGTATACGGTAACGTTTGTTAGTACGGTAATGAATCTTTGTATAATGACAGTATGTCGTCTTTCAGTGAACCATTGTCTGTTGTTGAAGGATGCCTTCGAACAATGCAACTTCATCGGGATACGTCAAGAAGTACGGCGAAAGTCTGAATCATTCTCGCTGCTGGGAATATTTCCTGTTCAGAAAAGACAACGAGACTGCGAAATGTAATCTGTGCGGTGAAATTAAGAAAGCAAAAGGATCCTCGACGAAAGGACTACTTGTACATTTGAAGTCCAAGCACAAAATTGTATTCGCCAGTACACGAACTACTAGTGCTCCGAAGGCCAGGAAAGAGCCACCGATTACGAGAACCCTCAAAGCGAAACCTGCCGCACCAATCCGCAGTCCACTGAATGAAATGATCGCCCAGCTTTGCGCCGTTGATGGCTTGAGTTTCAACACTCTTGCCAAAAGTGACATTCTTCATCAGCTGTTTCGACTCAACAAAACACCGCTACCCTCTTGTGCAAACACCATCAAGGGTTTATTGATGGACTATTACAAAGCTGCGAAATCAAACGTCATTGAAGAGATAAAGAATTTGATACGGAATGGTGAGAAATTCAGTGTAACCCTCGATGAATACTTATCAATCAGAAACAAACGCTATCTGATTGTCAATCTCCGTGCTTTGGAGAAACTCTATTGTCTGGGCACGATAACGATTACTGGTTCTGTATCAACTGAACGGGTGTGTTCTTACGAGAATTGATATCGTTTATTGTTGTTTATTCGCATTGAATGCATTTTTTTAAAGATTTAGTTGAATCTATTTCAACGTTTCAGGTCACTGAAATTCTCGTTGAAAAAATGGAAGAGTTCGAAATTAATTTGAAAACTGATATCATTGCCGTTGTATCAGATGGAGACTCGGCTATGGTAACGCTTGGTCAAAACATCGATGCGCTTCACCTGTTGTGTTTGGCGCATGGAATGCATTTGGCTGTTTGCGATGTTTTATATTATAACCAGAAAAAACTCGACGAATGTGAGAATTCTGATGACGACGAAGAGCCTACTGAAACTGATGAGGAATACGCAGAATTCAAGATGGATTTAGTGAAAAAAGCCAATCATTTTCCTGTGATGTACCAACGACACATTAAGTTGGTGAGAAAGTACTGCTTCGTGTTGAAGAGATTTCCGCTGAAAAACGATAAACTCCAACAATTTATCAGTGAAACATTCGGCAAAGATGCCAACTTGGTACGAGACTGTAAGACGAGATGGACATCTTTGAAAACGATGTTGTCAAAATTTATCGAGTGCTCCGCTGAGATTGAGAAGACTCTTGCGGCTCTAAAAATCCCAAACGAACTCAGTGAACAAGACCGCATTGAAATCAAAGACTTATGTAGTGCACTGGAAGTATTCGAAGTTGCTGTGAACACGTTGTGCCGTCGAGATATAGACCTATTCAAAGCAGATAAAACGTTAGAGTTCTCGGTCGATGCACTCAGGGCACTGAATACGAGCATCGCCAGTGATCTGTTGCATGCACTTCTGGTGAGGATCAACGAACGCAGAATATCAACTTTAATGCATTTAGTGAGATATATGAACGATGAAGAATATATTCGCGAGGGAACCGATTATATGGGATATTCAATTGTAAAGAAAAATATCATGGAACTGGCAGTGAATTTATCGTCGAGACTGTTTGGTGTGAGGAATAAAAATGGTGATGGTGGTGCGCCCGGGTGTAGCTCATCGATGGCAATCAACTCGTCTCAGAATGGCAACAATGAACGTGATATCTCATTCTCAGAGAAAATTGAATTGATGTTGAATTCAAAAAATTCCGTACGCAGTAATAGAAACAGTGAGGTGGACTATAAAGTAATCCCTGAGATGCATTTGAATGAAGAAACGCAGGAAGTGGTTGTGGATATGGACAAATTGCTCAGATCAATCAAGACGATCCCACCGACAAGCGTTGAGAGTGAAAGAGTTTCTTCAGCATTTTCTTTTTTCTATGCAACACTCAGAACGCGAATGAATGATTCCACAATCAATGCCCTCACGTTTCTAAGAGCTTACTTCAAGTTTCACTAAATTATTTTCTTTGAATCTATTGTTATTTCATATCAATCCTAACTCTATTTTCTTGTTGTTTCTAGAATGTTGATGAGCATTCCTTTTCTTGACGATTCTAAATATTTCAACTACTGATATTTATATCTATTCTTTTATCTTCATAACTATACATTTTAATCAGTTTGGAGCATCCGGCATTTCCTTTATCTATATAACATAATTTGAATCAGTTTGAAGCATCTGTGATTTTCAAAAGAGCATTTTTTTTCACTTGTATGACTAGATTGTTTCAGATAATTTCATTGTTTTATCGCGACAGAATGTGAGGAAACAGGGAAATGGTTGAATCACTTGATATTTTATTAAGCTAACTGCGACTAACACGAATAAACGCTAAACATATAACAATAATAATAATAACATAGTTGTTGTTTTAATCGATCATTTGAAAACATCAAATCCACACCCAATTAATCATGCGAACAACAATGATATCATCACTACACGTAATCAATAATCGATACCGATATTTTTCGAACGAACTAACGACAAAACAATCCATTCATTCAACAAAAAGTGATAAACGCAACAAAATTTTATAATCAATCAAAAGTGCGTCAAACAAGTAAATCATTCAAATGAATCTATTTAACAAGGATCTTTGAGCAGATTGACTCGACCACTTCATTATCATTCCCTAATTCCACTGAGAAAATGATTAAACAGTCTAATTGTAAGTTCAAAACTGACTTGATATGCGAAACAATCACCAAGTGTAGATAATGATCAGAACTTGGAAAAAGATTATAGTGATTCATAAATTAATAACGATCAGAGACATGTGACGACATACTTGCAAGAGGAAGTACTTGATCAATGAGCACTATTGCGAATGATTAGTTGTTTGAACATCTTCTGCAAAGGCTGACTATTGCGTGTAAACGAGACCGAAACCAAATTTGTGACCTCCCTCATTGAGCCGATCCATCGCAAACTGAGTCGAGAGTATGAGTTTCAACTGAAACATAGCAACAAAAATAACCTCACATTAGTTCTGAACGTTCCATGAACATTACATCCAAATCAATTTAATCGTAAATTAAAAGATGAAAACTTGAAGGTAAGTCGCGTAGGAAATATAACTGAAAGCAAACAATTCCGGTTGGATTCATCCGGTAGATGACTCAACTGACCTTGTCGGAAAGGTGGTGTGTAGATGCGAACGCGACCTTGGCTTGATTATCCACCTTGGCCTTCAGTTCAATATTCTTATCTGGACAATACTTGGTCGCCAATGCAAAACGTGTGCTTTGATCACCAACTGTCCATCCCAACTGAGCGCCCAATTCGACATTCTACAAAAACATTCAACATCCAAAACTCGGGGCATTCGTGAAATTTTCTTAGCAGAATTCATGTAAATTCGAACAATAAAGCGCAAAACGAAATGCTATGAGCTTGTCAGAATACACATACGGACGCAGCTCGATGATACAGTGAAGCACCGAACTCCTGTCCATTGTTCACAAACGAATGAATCACGTAGTCGGGTCCAATCTTACCGAACGCAACATTTGTATTCTGAAACAAACAACCAATCAACTGATAGCGTCTTGAACCGCAATTAGCAATTAGATAAATGTCACTATCAGAAAGCCAAAAACAGAAACGAATTCCGAATACATTCAACCTCACTCATCCACGGTACTAGTTTGTATGGAAAAATTCTTTCACCTTGCAATTAGTCAAACTAACGATAAGCACGACCTCCCATTTACAACATTATCTTAACCATAAGGAATTGGGCAATTAAAACGCAAAATAAATGAACAGTTTTCAAACGTACACGAAGTTTACTCGTTGCCGTATCAAAACATGTTTGTACTCCAATCAACCAAGTGCGAAATTCCGTCACTCCAGACATATTCAGGAGGACACCGGCATCCAAGCCCAAATCGCAGTTCACCTTTAATTAGCATTTAACAAAGTCATCACCAACTATTTCATATGACCAACTTCTCGGAAAGTAATTCACTTTAAGGATGAAGTATAAATTGATTGTTGAACAAAAACTTAAATGAAATTTCAATCGACACAATGCAGTTATTACCTTCACTCGATCGCCAGACCATTCACCCTTTACTTTACTTGTACGTTTTCCAAGTTGAGGAGCAAAACACGAATCAAATGTCACTTTAAGACCCTTTGCAAACTGGTCTTTCACCTCGATCACTGTGCCCAACATATTCTCCGTATTCCATTTCTCGGTTAAAGTGAAACCTAGAAAATCGGCCTGCTGTTATTTTGAGAATTGCTCCAATGAAAAATTATCATTCTGAAGCTGAAATTTCGAACGGTTTCAAAATGAAGATGGATCTAGAAAGATACCATAAGATGGTAATTTGTATTTGACGTCAACGTTTCCGGCCACTCGTCCCGATGCAATCGTGTGCACACCACCAGTCTTGAATTCAATCGCTCCATTTTGGTCGGCATGAGTCGTTGATTCCACTTTCAAAAAGCCGTGATCTGAACAACATCAAAATTACGAGCAATTAGGAATTGTGGCAAAGCACGAATACAATACTAAACCCAAATAATTTTTTTAAAAGTGCTTGACAGTACAATAAACTTACTGTATTCTTTTGTGAAAAGATCCTTGGCAGCCTTGCCGAGGTCAACGAACGCTGGAGGAGTCATTTTATGCTTTCTGTTTTAACCTGAAAGGATCTTGAAGGAGCCCAATATTCTTTCGGTAAACTCAGTGATTCAATCGTTTCGTAGAAGGAGGAATCAAATGAGGAGAGATGGTTGACTTAACGAGGTGAAATGAAGGAAAATTCGAAACGATGCAAATGAGAGAGCCCAGTTACTATGAAAAAACTAGTTTCAGCACACACACACACAGAAAGCAGCAATCTTAACTGCTCAGCAGCACTATGAACGCAACTGATTGAAATGAAACAAATGTTCGAAACAATTTTTCATTCGAATCAATTTCTTTACGTTTTCAACAACAGCATGTTTTACAATTTGTCTGTTGTGTGCGTGCAGAATATCAACAAAAACTTTTCATTCAGCTCGGTTCAAGAATATTCGATCTTGAGAAAATAACTCATTGAAAATGAACACTCAGTCAAGTGTTTGTTAGAATTCGCGACTGACGGTTTTTGAATTTTATCAGGAATGACTTGGCGCACTGAAACTTCTTAGTTCATTGCCAACACTGCAACAAAACATGAATATTTCAAAAACGCGTTCAAGATATTCAACTAAACAACTTTTATAGAACGATTAAAATGAATCCCATAAAATGTTACAGCAGCACACAATTGGCATGACATCAAGTGTGAGTGAATCGGAGCAATAATGTGGATGAAAGATCAACGTAGTAAATTACACAGACCACACGCAAAAGTACACCAGCATCTCGGAACACTCCAGAAATTTACAGGATTGAGAAATCTGCACGGACAACTGCTGCGCTCAAATTTAAAAGTTCATTTTTAGTGTTGAGCGCTTGAAGAAACGCTCATTCAAGTTACAAATAAACCTAGTATAATTTCGATGTAATTCTCGGCGTAATAAAAACTGATACTTCCTAAACACCTGATCGGCTAAACAGGTTAAATGGCAACTGAAGAGCATTTATTCAAGTTTTGAAGTGTCTGAGAAATGCAGTATTTCGCTAAAAGGGAAAACATCCAAGGAGAACTTCACATGTCCACAAATTCAACTCGCTTCGACAGATTCGAAGGCCTGTTGAAGCGATGGATGGATATCGAAACTGAATGCATTGTTCTGTGATGGCGATGAAGAAACGACTTATTGCGATATGCTTACAGTTAATACAGATGACGGTTACATGATTAATTAAATGAGCACAATTATTAGTTAAGCTGGAAGTATCATTAAGTTGCATTTGAACTCCTGCAGAATCAACGAGGATTTCAATTTTATCATTATATTTGCATGAGTGTTCGTAGATTCAAGTTTTCATCTCATTTCCTCGAAATCCAATTATTTATGCAGAACGTAAGCACTCTGAAATATGGAGTGCTTACTTTCCGCATAAATAATCAACACAGCGTTGTACTGAAAAAAAAAAGTATACCACACATATTTTACAAACACCACAGATGTCATGAATATTTAATAAATACAGGTGAAATGTGCAAACAGGATACGTACGCACCAGTGGATAAGGCGGTCGTGCTCCGCCAATTACTGCACTGAAAAGCAAACCACATTGAACTTGGAAGGTTACGAAACAAATGGAGTGCTGATTCCTCGGAGAATTATGCATGAGAGCGAATTGGTGATATGGTTGAAGTGGTTGAGAAAATGACTGGAACATTATGCATTTAGCAGAATAAGGGTCGAGAGTGATAAGATATAATGGAAATCAGAGACGAGAATCAATTAGAGACTGTGAGAGGACAGCTTTGCAGACAAAGCGTACTTACCTTATATTTTGAACGCAAATTTCCACTGGAAATCATTGTGCATTCTTTCAATAGTTTTATGTCAGTTTCCCATTATGTCTCATCAATCTCGTTCCTTATTTTGAGCACTGCACTGCAGTTGCACTATGTCACGATACTTTTCTTAATCACTGCAGCCATATCAGTGAATTGCTCTCGTTCATAATACATCCCGAGAATCTTCACTCCATTCCTTTCTTCCTTCATCTTACATTTCTACTTCGAACAGAAATGAATCGAACATGACGATCTGCCACAGCAATGCTCAATTGTTGGAATTCGTTTACTGCAAATCACAAGTAAAGATGAGATAAGTTATTATCAAACTTCTTACTGAAACATTCAAAGTTCCATCTCAAACTCTACGACTCTTCCATGTCCAACCTTTCCCTTGCTGAAAGAAGAAAAAAATTTGGAAATTTAACACAAAGTGATGATAGGTTACGATTTTCAAAAAGTACTCGACAAATGAAAGAATTCGATAGGACGCATGCGAGGATGTCTTATTCGGCGTGGATTTTAACATAATACAGAAAGCTAATTCGGCTCAGCTGTCACAGATTTTGTGCGTTGTATCCGATGTCAGTTAATAGAGATTTGAGCATGTCATGATTGAGTGATTCGTACGCAATGCATTTATCCTCCTATGATGATGGAGATTATCTCTCAGACAACATATTAAGAACTGTATGATCTGTTGATTAAAGAAGTTTTTGTTGCTGATCGTCCTAGATGCACTAGATTAAAGCGAATTGAAGGTTTCCGAATTAATTGAAAGGCATTAACACGTCGCAATGATTGAGGCAGTGATTAATATGATAATAGAAAGGAAAACATGAGACATTCATCATAAAATATTCATTATGAAATGTTATCGAAATAGAACAGACGTTCAGCGATGTCAATATATTAATCGTAAGTATTCAACAGAGGCAGATATTGACGGTGGTGCTCAGTTTTTATGATATCATTCTCTAATGAGGTTTCATGATTAGTTACCATCTTATGGATATTGCAATTATCAACACATTCTTATCAGCACTCTGAATATTCTGAACTTGACATAAGGCTTGCCAGTTTCTAAGTTATTGCCGCTGTTCATGATCTTATACACTTTATTGTTTTAGCTGAGCAACAGAACGGTCATTGTGACATTTTCCATTTCACGATAAAGGTAGGTATCTCGTCGTCTACTCTTCATCTGTTCGAATCATATTCACTGCGCTCCAAACGAATGCAAGTCTCGCAATATTTCTTGAATCCTGACTAGAAATGCGTACACAGTCACGCAGTGTGCTCATGAAAGAGCTGTTTTGTCGCATTCAGGGCCATGCGCTCGATTCTCGACCTCTCTCTGGCATGCTAATCTTATCATAATTCTGAAATTTGTACGTTGTTCCGCAAGGAGAATTTCATGCAAATTATAATTCATTCGTGATTAATATTTCACTAAATTTTTTTACCATTTTGTCATGAGAGCAAGCAATATCACGTATCAATTCAAATGAATTGATACAAATGAATTCGAATTCCAATGAAGCTACCTCAAATGCGAAGCAAGTCTTGATCTCGTATTTCGCATGCTTAAATGATATATATATTGCTCGAAGGTGCACTTAACCCGAAACGATGGTGATTGCTAACAGTATTGCATTTAAATTGGTAGAACAACGGAAAACGATGAACGCACTTGTCCAACACGATTTTAACTAGCAATTTGCTTGCCTCTCACTCTTCTGGTTGTTTTGTCGAATGCGTTATCAAAGCGACTCATTCTTGGAATGGGTTAAAACCTTCTGGCGATTTAATGGTTCACTTTCGGATCTAAAAGCCTCAACAAGAGTGAGAAACCCGAAATGTTTACTGATTAAAACTGAAATTTAGAGGCGAGAAATCACCCGAGCAAAATTTCACGTTGTTACTCGAAAGAGAATCATCCATCCATGTTTTGAATTTATCCACTCTCCCTCCGTCAACTATTCGAAACTTTTCCTTCAATTTTACAAAAACATTTAAAGGTGATTCATTGTATGTAAGCACTCATATTTGTTATCCTTTGTTTCAGATTTCATTTACTTTTACGCTTGCTTGAGTTTTCATCTGGAAACATAGTAGTGGTAGGGTACACTGTTAAAATGTCTGTTTTATTTTTGTTTTTGGGTCGTTTTTTTTTGCGAAGTTTCGGTCTGATTTCAAAGAATTACGAGTGACTGTATATTGGATAAAACATCGTCATTGAGACGAAAGGAGCGATTTTGTATGTTAATGAGTGTCAGAAGAGATGTTCGATTGTTGCACTGTTCTATTCAATATATCACAATAATCGCCTTTCAACAAATTTTAAGGCTGAACACAATGAAAGTCAATTTAAAGTTTCTGTTCGTTTTTGTTCTCATTTTCGTTTGCGAGAGTGCATCTGCTGCTGAATGGATGAACATTGAGGTGAGTTTGTTTGACCAATGCTAATATTAATAATAATAAAAGTAATGACAACACAATGAGGATGATGCTAAATAATACTAACGCAAAGTAGTAAGTTGAATTTGATAGTAAACGTGAGTGTAGTGTTCAGAAATGCTTTATCATTGTGTTGTGAATATTATAGCACACCTGCATGCCGTTATTATTGTGAGCAGCAGTAAATTTGTCATTAAGAACATTACTTTCAATGCATTATAGTTATATTACAAAAAATTGTATGTTTTGTGCAGTTACATTATTCTGATAGTAAGATATCTGTCATGAATCTTAAGATGCTAATAAATCAGTTGAATGTGAATTTATGAGTGGACCGGTGAGTAGATCCATTAGTGGTTAGCTCAACAATATACAGGTTCATGGGCAGATAGACGCCATTGCTGTATTGTGAAGTGAGAGGATGATGCACCTCATCAAAGGCTGACAAATGATCTACGTAAAAAGTCACTGGAAGAAATGCTTTTTTTTGTAAATCATTCATGATAATTGGTGCATAGTCTTGTAATTGCAATAGTTATAATAGTAAGCGCAAACATATAGAGTAAATGAAAATCTGCATAAACGATAGAGTATTTTACTAGATTTTCGCTAAAACAATGAAGCGAATAGCAATCACAATCACAATAATAATAATAATAACATCGTTGTGATTTCAGTATTTACAAAGCATTTCATTGTTGTTTACTTTATTCTGATATTGAACGCGACTGACTATAATCTCGATGATACTCTAACTTCAGCTCTTTCAAATTGTACATAATACGCTTCAACAACAACATCAAATACCCAGTGTGATGATCAAAATCAGAAAGTTATCCAACAACAACAACCACCACCATAAAACTTGAAAAATCTGAAGAGGGTTGGGGAAAGAAGCCTCAACGACAAAAACTACAAAAATTGAGATGTTGCATTAAATCAACATTTCATTTATGAGACCCTTATCAGCCAATTTTGGTGACTGTCGTTCTCTGAAAGCATTTCATGTCACCTCCAGTTACTAACACTTCACTTGTCGAAAAAAACCTGAACTTCCTTGCTTATTGCTGACAATAACGATTTTTTTGAGGTGGTGGTGTATAAGAGTGACTGTTATGTGTTACGCTTTCCTCTATTAGTATTTTAAGAAATGTGCAATTTGAGTAACGCAGTAATCGTATCGTTATGAGTGTTTCGTACGTAATGTAACAACACTATAATACGTGAACAAGCCTGCAATCATCCTCTTAAGCTTTTTGTTGAAGACCCGAATCATTCACGGTTAGCTTATCATCTCTGCAAACATTTTCAACGCTCGAAAAATAAGCAAACAACCAAATCGTCGAACCTATAAGAACATAGGTCAATAGTGGTTTGATGTGATCATCAATTGCTCTATTCATTTATTTATTCATAAGCTGATAGTGGTAAGGTTTAGTTTGCTGATGTTTCTTCTTCTTTTTTTTGCAGAACAAACCATGGAGTACAAAAAACGTAAGGCTTCATAAACTGGCTATGCTACGTGGTAAACTGGATGCAATCGACTTGATGCCGAATCGATTCAGATTAAACATACCATTTAAAAGTAATTTTCGTCATACATCCGAATGGAAATAAGCAATACAATGTAACAATGTTTCGAACCTTATTTATGCAACTAGTTTGACTCATCATTGACATACTTATTCACAAATGACAAGTGAATGTGGTTGATGTTCCATGTTTCACATAGTATTATTATTATTATTATTATTATTATTATTATTATTATTATTATTATTATTATTATGAAGGCGAATGAATAAATGGTTCGTAGTGTTCATTATGCGATAAATATTGAAAGCTGAGAAGCGCTCTTCAACAGTCATGAACAACAGCTGTGATCTGGCACATGGATGAGGAGAATGATTCGCGAGGATTCAGTTTCTGTCTTGTCGAAATTCCTTATCAGAGAATATTGTCGAACAAAATGTTCTTGAATGAATCCTTTAATAGGCCATCAGTGAAAAATTGCTCATATATTCACATATACCAGTGCTTCTCACGTTTGGGTGCTCTACTACCCTTTTTAATGATCTGGCAGGTCGCCGTTCCCCCCACTCCCCTCTACTAAACATGGGAATCGCACACGTTATGTTCACATGACGGTTACGTTCAATCTTATTAACACATCCATGATGGTAATCGAAATCGCTGGGTCTTCTCTTAGGCCGTTGTGTTCCTCAGTACTGCAATCGATTTTGATTGCATGGAAAGCTATTGTCTAACTGATAACTGATACACGCTCACTTCATACTGATTTAGATGAATTCTCATTCTTTTCAGACGTGTTCTATTCACTCTCATAGCTATCATATGCGAATACTGTTCTCTTGATGAGTTTTTCTCATTCACTTCGTTTCATTTCACTTCACAGTCAGAATCAAATTCTTATTCTGTACTATATACTATTTACTGAATGCGTTGACGAGTGTTGACAGCCGAAATCAACAATACAACAATCGAATTGAATTACTCAACAGTCAAACGATCAATTATAGAGTGCATTTTATAGAATGAGAATCTGACTTTGATTATTGAATGAAATGAATGAGAAATTACCAAAAAGAGAACACTTTTGGTGATAAAAGCTATGAGAGCGATTGTAACAGCAAGGAAAAGAATGAAAATCCTGTTAGAACGAACGAAAACCCTTTCTGTTAGGGCCAAACGAGCTAATAACACTCAGACAATAGGAAAATGAAGAGTATTACCATCAACTGACCGCATCTGCAAATCCGAGTTAAAAAATGCCATCACAATGGCTTTGTATCATAAAATAACTACACGAAATTCTAATTTCCGACCCCGTGCATTACCCCCTGATATCTCCAAATTACCCAAAATGGGTAATTCCATCCCTTATGAGAACCACTAACATATATCATTCATTAACAGAACCCCTGTTTAACAACCGCATGAACGAATTGAATCGTGTAAGTGAACATCTTCACAAAGTGCTGTTTGAGTTAGTGCACGCAAATTTTTGCCATTCATTACGAACTCATCAGAATTCAATCTGAAATACACATTACCTTACAACAGATACGGATGTATGCAGCTACTGAGCTCGGATTGCTGAAAGATCGATCGAGCACATTTCAATAAGTTGTTACAAGGGAATGACTCGATGCTACGATAAACTTTTTCAAGTATGATGAGAAATCTCGAATATCGGAGACTGTCTGCATTGCCGTTGTATTCCATTCACAGAAAATTCGGTGATGAAACGATTTCCTTTATATGCATATGGATGATCTCGAAGTTCTCAATGGTGATCCAATCAGATCAAAGATTTTGCACAAATTAATTGAAGCGCCAAATTCGATTCGATTCGTTTTCAGCAATTTGCACATAGAAAACAAAACGAAAGGTAACGTGCAAAGTGCCAGTGCTCAAAAACACAGTCCATCCATTCTGTAGTGGATTCATTATAGTTTACACATAGTCAGTCAGCCATCTTCACTCAAATTTGAGTTAATTTTGTCACTTTTTAGTACAGGTTTACCAATGCAACAGTATATCCCTCCTACGTTCAAACGCACTGGGCAAATACGCATATAGATGGTTTTTGGGTGAGCTCACAGTTGAGGTCTTTTGATGACTTCTTCCAAATATCATCATCTTCAATTCATTTCACTTGAACAATGATAAGTGAATATGAAGCAAGAAAAAAAGTATTATACAAATTCAGCTGAAGTATTGTGATTAAGTGTTGGTCGTTGAGAAATCAGCACTTGAAGTTAGCGAACGCAATGATGACGAACGCAATTTATTTATCTATGTACAGTACCAGTTTTGGCCACGCATCTGTGCCATTCGATAGCAACTGAAGACAGTCAGTCAGCTAACATTGAAAGCCGTCATTTAATCCATCCACAAAGAGGCAACAGCACCCAATGCACACACATCACGTTCAAATAAACAAACACATTCAATACTGGATTGATTGCCCTTTCACTTGATTGTCCACTGTAAACATACCGTATGAAGTGACTCGATGTTTTTTCAACGCTTCTAGATCGCTCTCAATCCCACTGAAACTCAGTCCACTCAAAATGTGATATATAAACATCGGACTGGTTCATTTCAAATGCAGTTCAGCGATTCACATTCACAGCAGCATCACCACTGCTCGAAGACAATAATAATATTTCACTAATTTAACTCATTATCGCTTAATTCTTATAACTATGTGCGATTTTACGGGCATTATGGGGCTCAGATTAAACGCAGTTCGTGACTTTTATCTTCTCTTGACAGCTCGTTCTGCTTGTGATTTTTATTCATGTTATCAAGAATGATTTCTCTGATCTGATTCCTCTTCTTCGTTTATCATGCCTCTCATCTTCGCTTTTTGACTGTCCAATTTTGAATTGCTCTGATCATGAGCATCATTTTTTATGTTAGTCTGCGTGATGAAGCGATAGCACATGTTTATTCATGACTATGAGATCCTTTATCCGCATACGTGATTCACTTGCCTTGTATGTCATCGAACAAAGCAACAATTAAGTAGTTCTGTTATGATGCTAGAGTGAAACATCGTCTTTACACTTTGAATCAAGGAATATACTAAATATTTACTCGATGATGGCGCGTCAGTACTGTCAAACTAAATTTTTGAATGATTATAAAACCCGTGGCATCATTCATAGAGGTGAGAACCCATTGAACAGATGCATATTGGCTGACTGGTCCAATTTGATTTCATTTCACATTGTCTCTCATGTACAAATCATTCAGTATTCGTTGTTGCCTGAAAGACGTGGTCAGCTTTTCGGATTCATCATAAATTTTGTGCTCAAATTTCAAATTCAGATTGAGTTATGCACCGCCAATCGGGCAGCGTGTTGTTGGTCATCACGGTGACGTTGTTGATATCATCGCAGTCGAGGGCACAGTTTAATTGCGGTGCATTCGGTGGCGGTTGCACATCACCTGTGATACAGCCGCCGTGCGGTGGTGCCGGGGGTGGGGGTGGTGGATTCAATCCAGGTATGATTCAACCGAATATGGCGTTGAATAGACGAATCGCGAATTCGCTCTCGCAATCCGGCTGTTCTTCGGGTGGAATTCAACCGTACTGGATGGGTGGTGCGGCATCACAACAACAAGGAGCACGCACCTTTATCATATCACCGAATCAAATGCCGTTTATCGGTGGAGGAGGAATGGGTGGTGGTATCGGAGGTGGTTTCGGTTTAGGTGGTGGTGGTGGAATGGGAGGCGGAATGGGAGTTGGCGGACAATCGGCGTTTGGTAATATGATTTGCCAAATGATACCAAGCACATCGTTTTGCAACCAAGGTTAGTCACCAATAGTTCAGTACATAGCTTCCTCAAATTTTTTTCTTACAACTACATTACTGTTTAATTTACGCATTATCATCATGCGCTTTATAAATGAGGAAAGTTTCAAACAATTATTAGACCTGAGAGTTTATAGCAAATACACATAATCGTTATTAATTCATCTGTCGCTTATCGTGTTATCGCTTATTTATTGGTATTGTTCATGCTGTTTAGTAAGTAATAATTCAATTTGATGCTGTTGAAATGATAGGAATTGCGATCTTGTCGTTGAAGGCTAACTTTTCTCGTATGGACTTGAGCTGATAATCGAACGAATGCAGTTACTCTTGTTACGTTCGCTTTTGTATGAGTGTATCTGAGTAAAATTGAGTTCAGCAATGAGTCACAACAAAAAGCTGAGCAATGTTGATGCCGAATGATTCAAGCAAATGCTATATGTTCATCATTTTAGGAAATCGCCCATATAACGGAATGTACGGACGAAAGAAGCGATAGGACCGTCGTGATCAAGCGAAATTTCAATCGTGAACACTGCTGCCATTATCGAATTGATGCGTATATCTGAATATATCGATAAAACTTTGATTTAATTTGATTTAATCGAATGAAGTATAGTGAATACTTTGAATACCATTGTTTGTGCTCTCTTATGTGCCTCTGTGTTCGTTTACTTTAAATCGCTTTTATGATAAACTTTCTCATGACAATAATGATAATAATAATGATAAATGTTTTTTCTAATAAATGGAAAAGAGTTTTTTTTGCTTCATTGGATAGAAAGTTGATGTGATTGATGTGTTCGGAATATCAGCTGGTTGGTTAGCTAAAGCAATCTGCAAGAGATGAACTGCTTATCGATCAATCAATTGTGATTGATCGTCGAAGATAGATCACCTCGGATCATAAGTGAATGATTTAAAAAAACGAAATTCATTTAATTCCGAGCAAGATGTCTGTTTTTCGAAACTTTTCATCTTCATCGACACTTCCATTGCTTTCGAGATATGTATTGCTTGAGTTTTCACGTCATCAATGACAAAAAAAACAGTTTTCAGAAAGCTTGCAAAGAAAATTGCAAAAGCTTGCAAACATTTCATTTAATAGCAACAACAATGGTATCAATTTATCGGTTAATCTTTTCAGAAAGCTGTCGCGCTAGATAAATTACCTGTATTCTGGTAATATTTTGGATTCAGGCTAGAGAAATACTATTATAAAAACGCTGAATATTTTGGAAAGAACAAATTTCGAGATGAGGAAATTGATACACGCACACACACTGAATTCGGTAATGAAGCGAAGTATTATAAAGTCGAATTGAATCATTAACAACAACTGCGATCAGGCATGCATCATTATCAGTAACGAAACAACAACGTCAATTATTGATGTCATTAACCACATTTGAATAGAATTATTGAAATTTTCGCCACAGTTAAGTGAAGAAATCGTTCGTATTGAATATGTGAACCAAAATTTCGGCCAACAATACAGTGCCATGTCGGCCCGGCGATATCATCAAATTTTCGTTTCATATAACTGGCAATCTCATTCTCGATTCCACACTGTTGCAGTGCTTCCATGGTGATCTAAATGCAGAATCAGTGGAAATACTGTTGCTATATCACTTTATCTCACAATCAGATAAACTGCTCCAAAGTGTCCACTTAATTCCATATTAGCGTATGCTGAAATACTCACTATTGAATCCTCACGTAATCCTCAAAAGCTTCGCACTCTTACTGAATTTTCAAACGGAACTCCTCTCAGCTTGAATTTGATGAGCGAAAAATTCGAACAAATGCTTTAAAGAACTGATTGTGAAGCAGAACAGAGAAGCGAAGTGTGGTTGTGACCTTAATTGCTTCATTCTGCAATTCTTGATTAAAATCGGTGCCTTCCACATGTACGGACGGTTCGAAGTATGGTGAATGCGAGTGTGGTGAAGATGAGAGCCTTCGACTGGAGCTGGATTTAGCGAGCACTTCCCTGAGCGATATTATGGCCATTGATAGGGTGTATATATGAAAGTATATCTCGGGGACATATGCATTAACTGGAAAGAGTTGGAGATGACTCAAAAAAAGAGCACGCAAGGTGAATGCTAACAATAAGATTAGCACCCTTTTGATGAAAACTGACGATAGTTTTGGCTTGAAGAGAACACAACTGATACGTTTGGTGATATACTCATGATGTACATAAGCATAACACAAAGATGTATCTCAGTGGTTTTCACGTTCAGGTGCTCCATTACCCCTTTTGATGATCTAGCAAGCTATAATCATTTTCATGCAATCGATTATGATTGCATGAAAAGCTATTGTCTAACTGATAACTGATACACACTCACTTCAAACTGATTTAAATGAATTCTCATTCTTTTCAGACGTGTTCTATTCACTCTCATAGCTATTACATGCGATTACCATTCTCTTGATGCATTTTTCTCATTCACTTCGCCTCATTTCACTTCACAGTTAGAATTAAATTCTTATTCTGTAGCATATACTATTTACTGGATGCGTTGACGAGTGTTGACAACCGAAATCAACAATACAGCAATCGAACTGAATTGCTCAACAGTCAAACGATCAATTATAGAGTGTATTTGATAGAATGAGAATGCGACTTTAACTGTTGAATGAAATGAATGAGAAATTAGCAGAACAGAACCATTTTGGTGATAAAAGCTATGAGAGCGATTAGAACAGCAAGGAAAAGAATAAAAACCTTATTAAAACGAATGAAAACCCTGTTTGGTCCGAACGAGCTAACTATACACAGAAAATAGGAGAATGAAGAGTTTACCCAAGTTAAAAAACATTTTCACAATGGCGTTCAATCAAAACATAACAGTTGCACGGAATACTAACTTCCCCACCCTCTTCGTTACCCCTTAACTCCAAATTACCCAAAATGGGTAATTTCACCCCTACGAGAACCACCGCTCTATAAGCATCTTTTACATACTTCTAACTTTTAAGATTCATTAACTTCGACGATCAAGCCGAACTGATAAAGTGAAGCAAACAAACCTAGTGGAATTAGAAGGCATTGATGAACCAAATGAACTTACATCAAAATGATCTATCGGATGAACATCGATACCTCACAATTGATATCATATTGCCTCACATATCAACGAAAAATGTCAGATTCGTGAACAATATTGCGATGATGAGTATAATCATTGAACGACAGATATCCCAAGAAGAAATCATCAGCAAAGAATAAAATATGATATTTCATAGCTCAGCTGCCACAAATTGACAGCAGCAGCATGTAATACAATCCTGCTTTGTCTAAAGTCATATGTTCAAACTATCCCAACCTGCCCTTTCAACGCCTACCGATATCATACCAGAAAGACGTCAATTCACTCTCATTCCTACATCATCCATACAAATGATTTGCTTTCATTCAATGAATTCTACCGTTCGTTGGCTCAATGTCTCAAACAACATAATGATGGTTTTATCGAATTAATTTCAAAGGTGTTATTTTTATTGGGTAATGAAGAGACTCGATGGGTTCAGACACTTTTATGATCCATTTCAAATAATAACAATAACAACAAAAACATTTGAACACACCATTAAAAAACCACAACATCTTACGTCAGACACTGCATCAGTTCATTACAATGAACATTATTTATAATGACACAAAAACAATTTAATCCATTCCGAACGCCAATAATGAAAATTATTACTATTTGAATCATAACAACGTAACAACAAATAAATACATACAATCAGATAACTACATGTCATCGGTAAGAGTGAATACGTCAAGTTCAGATGCTTGGAATGCTTTAGACTTTTTTTCAAAAAATCCTTTACATTTAGCATTTCAACTATGAAATTCACATCTTTAAACAACGTGCTGTACAAGATTAATGAATCTTACAATGATTCATATATTATAAAATTCGACGAAACGCTGTCACTATAAGAACAAGAATGAATCGTTAAGATCCCCAAACAATGCAGCACCACTGCTCAACTGTGACTGATCAGTGCGGATGCTTAATTTCTTGGTGTGATTCACAAATTCTATTCTCTTCACCGACTGAATATTCCGACAGCTACAATGAGATCTAACAGAAAGGTTGGTTTAATGTGGCTGTGTTGCTCTTCGAAGCCAGCCTAAATCTTTACAACAATGACAAATCGGCATATGACAGACAAACAAGCATCGCCATTATCAAATCTAATCAAACGTTCGCTTTATTCGCCTTCCACCAAGCCTTCACCTTGTCGTGTCCATCCTCTGTTACCACCACTAAACGTTGCACATCGTCGAACCACAACAATATATCTGCAAACGTTCACACTACACATCCTCAAACCAATTGCTCGCTAATTCAGAAAGAAAGCGATCAAATTTCCATCGCTTCCAATTGATATCCACTGAACTATTCGTAGATAATTTGTGTTTCAGTAACCTATATATGATGAACCTAAATATGTATGATTCATGTAGATTCAATGAATTAAAGGAAATCACCTTGCGATCTTGCATATTCTTTCACACCGACATACTCTCGCTCGCTTTCGAATGTCGAGTAGAGAGCAGAATCGGAGAAGACCAATCGATGTCGTTCATCCTCCCACAAGCGAATCTGATCTGCCACTGTCACTGGCACACACTGGATGGTGCCTGAAGATGTGGCAGCTGCAGAGACCGTTTCTGGATGTGCGTTTGCACGCAGAAATGCGATTATTTGCGAAGCTGTTATACCCACCTGAAACTGCTCTACTGCGTGCTGATCATCTTCATATGATGCCACTAACAAAGCCTACTTCATCATCGAAAACCAACTTAAAACTGCACTGAACAAGAATATACTATAGTATTTCAATCGCATTCAATTCTTACTGATCATCTTATTGGTCTTCCAAATCAAATGTGAAGTTTAATGAAACCACATCACATCTCAGAAAACCACAACCAAACATATTTGCAATGATATTTGTATATCAAGAGAAAAATGTTCAAATTTCATGAAGATTGAATAAGGACAGTGGTGGGTTAAATGAATCAATCAATCGATCACCTGTAACGCTCTTCGCACAGATTCTCTCGTCAACAAACCCACCGACATATCGCTAAACCTTAAATTCAAAACTGCATGAATAGTGACTCAATACCAAACTTTTTACAATTAATAACTCCAGTAGAAATCAGTTTTCAATTGAAAAGACAAGAACACATAGAGCAATAGATCACTGAACTGAAAGAGCAAGTAAGTGTCCTGCAAAGGGCACAAGCAAATTCTACAAGAGCGAATCACCCTCCACTCACCTGTACATCATCTCAGTGAACGTTGATAGAATCGCAAGTTGCAAACTCGAATCTGTGTACGCATAAACTCGATAATTCGTTTCAACAATAATATATCCCATATGAGAACGTTTTTCGGCCACGGACACTTCAGTTGTGGACGCACACGACATTGTAAGATGCGCAAAAAGTGGCGTGATAAAAAAATACCTGAACGTATCGACAGAAGCTTCATATGTGCACATACAGATTAAATGTAAGCGCCGACTTCAGGAATGAATTTTCAATTGAAACGCCGATTCAGAAACCCATAACGATGCAAGAAGCATTCAATCAGTCTCAAATGTGCTGTCAAAAATGAGCGATTTCTAGGGATTTTCCTGACTGTGAGATGCACCAATCATGTGCACTTACCCGTCTTTCCGTTTCCGAATGAAAATAAGTCCCAACTCTCGCAAATGCATCAAAAAGCCAGTGATAGTCTCCGACCAAGTGTCATCAATGAAGAACGCTCTTGCGGTTGATTTATTCTCTCGATCAGCACCGCTATCATGCGTTCGTGATCGAACGTTATTGCTTGTATGCGTGTTATGATCAACGCATAATGTTAATCTAAAATTCTTTCAAAACGTCAGTCTGAATATTCTCCTTTTCCGTGCATTCTGACAATGAGTGCGATGATGCACAACAGATAATTGCTTTAGAGCTAGAATCGAAGTGGTAATTAGTAAAAGCTGAAAGCGTTCATTGATAGCGATCGCTGTTGCCGAACCTTACATCCAACGTCTCTGGATCAAATGATAATCACAGTTTCGAGCGATGTTCAGACGCGATACTGTTAAGAAAATTTTGAGAAAGGACGTCGTCATTGTACTGAATTTCCCATTCAGCATTAAACCATTCAATTGAAACTACTCAGTAATTGTTCAAAGAGTGCATGTAGTAACCTTAACAAGAAATCCAATTCAGCCACAACATTTTTGCCCTGTGATTCTTCCATTCGTAAAAAATGCAGTATGTACATCCAAATTTGTTGTGTTTGACTGAACAATAAGAATTGAAAACCAGCCGAAGTTATTTCAATATCGTTATCGCCTGTAAGTGGCTGGTTATCTTTGAAACTCAAATTAACGAATATGAGTCGAACATATCCACAAATCCATTTGATCATGATTGATGAATTCAAGAGATACGATTAGCAATGCGAACAATCTATTGGACGAATCAGATGAATTTCGAATCATCTTGTTATCTTGTTCAGAGCCAAATCAAAATGTCAGTCAACTGAAGCATGAATGACTGACCATCAGCACCACTCGTCAATCCCGCTGCTTTGAAGAGTTGTTTAGTGGAACCGCTCACGCCTTGCTCACTTTTCTGCGATGGAAGCGCCAAATAATGCAATATGCATTCCCAGCGTTCGATTGCTTTCTTACCCAAATCTTTATTGGCCGATTTTCGACTCTTTTCATCCAGTTCAGCCATTGCTTTCAACCTCGATGCCTCATATTTACCAACGCGAATCGCGTGAATGTACGAATTACGAAATTTTGTCTGAAGCAATTTTTCTTTTTTGTTCGTTCAATAGATGATGACAACTCAACTCATCATCACTACTGCGTTGTGATGAACGGAGATAGGGAAGGGAGGAATAAAGAAACGAAAACATAATTATCATGACGGAACGGAACAAGATGAGATTTGCATGAAAAGTTGTTAGCAACATGAAATTCAGAAGAAACTGAAACATGAAAAAGAAACGCGATCTCTCCGAAAGCAGCAAAGATAAATATTTAATCACATACATTCAATTTCAGCTGTTCAGTGCTATCGATAATTCGCAACTTTCGCAACAAGCCAATATGAGTTTCGACTGTTGAAAGTTGCTCTTTCTTCAGTATTGAACGCCATAAACTGAACACGAATAGTGGATCAACAATGAGATTAAACAATGAGACATAATGAGATTAAACGAATCGAAACAAATGGGCGATTGAACCGCATTCTGTACGAACGGAAAGGCGTTCTCAAAATCAAAATCTCGAATATAATGGTGAAAGGCGATGACAACAATCGCACCTCAGTTGAAGATCACCACTGATCCAGAGCAGTTTCAGCACGCATTGTTGTGAAATGTCAGGTAGAGCACAAAAAACTGCAAACACTGCACCAGGCGATTCGTAGAGTTCACTCAACTGCTCGGCAGTACGTTTCACTAAATAGCCGAGCAACGGGCGATCATTTAGGTTCATTTCCTTGACTTCGATCGACCCTTCAAACTGATCACCTCGTTACTGAATGCACATTGCAAGGGTCCCAGTGTAAGTGAGAATTATCTAAGCAAGATGAAAAATACAGAGAGGAGGGCAATTATCGGAAATTTTTCATTTAATCGACAGTCAGTTCACTTAACAAACTCTTGTTCAAATAGCTTTCGTGAGTATGAACTTGTATAATGTAGATTCAAACTTTCTCAGAACTTCTATCCATACAGAAGCCATGAGGCAGTAGCTGAATATGCTGTGCTACAAGAGAATTTATTTCATTTTTAAAATTCCTTGGCAACAATTTTAATTTTAAAAGCAATTCGGGCTATTACGCACCGATCGACATCGTCTCATCTCATCTCATTCAGAAACTTTACTCTCTCATTGCCCGATGAATCTCGAATGGTCAATACTAACATGTAACAAGACGTTAGAACGCCAATATCATGAATGCTTGTTGCATTACTATGCAATGTTCTGCCGTAATTTATCTATCAGTTTTATTCGAATTTATTTGCATATTTCATTTATTTGTTCCAATCGATTCACAATCAAAATACACATATTTATGAATGACACCAAGGAATAACCATCATCCGTAGAAATAAACATTGGAAATTTTGAAGTATCGAAAAAAGAAGAGAAAACAGTAAATCTTACTAAAGTATTCCTAACTTAATTAGTTTGATCACATTTTGACGTAACAACAAGTAATCAAATGATCGATACGGTTCTTCGATAAACTTTCTTAACCGTCATTAGTTCATAAATATGCCTCATTATATGACTATTACTTTGAATCATTACTAATCCATACGGATTTTTGCTAACTACCTCATGAATTTATCCACTTTTCACTGTTGTCGAAACAAACCAAACCCAGAAGATCCGAAAGAAAATTGCTCTCATCCGCAAAGATTTACACGATTCATTCAATTTTGCAACAACAACAAAATAATTCGAGAAAAATGCGAAACTGAAATTGACACAACCACTTATTACAGTGACTAAAATAGTTACCAAATGAATAATCAAATCAAATTACATCAAGAAATGATTGCTCAGCAGAAGAACCCGAATAAACAAATACAATCGCGAACTGTTCGTTTCAAATTAGAATTACTAAAATATCTACGAAAATAACAAAAAAAGAATAATAATAATAATGATACAGCTGTAAACGAATGTCGATAAAATCATTCGAATAGGATCAGCAAATTGAGAATCATCATGCTAAATGGAACAACAAAGACAACAACAAATATCATCAAGCAATAATTACAACCCGATGGTGCATCGATGTAAATGTTAGAGGTGTGCTGTTTCAACTATAACCGAATAGAATTCACGCAAGCCAACTAATCATAGAAATGACTGACTCACGATCTGTTTGGAAAGGAAGAATTTATTGAAAATTGATGAACCGATTCGAAACTTTTGTTTCAAAACTTGTATTCCCCCGACGTTTTACTCATCAAAAAAGACGATCGCTTAAATATTCATTTTCATTTCATGACAGTTCCATTATTCTACATGCATCCAAACTTTTGGGTAGCGAGAAAAAAATTTCTTTTTCAAAATACTTGCGGGCAGTTCCGCTTTTTCGTGCTATGAGGAGGAGCAGTTCTTTCGCAGAACATCCCAGCTACTACTGATTAGCAGCGCAATATCACGACCAATTATCCAAAATTCTGATAGTGAGCACAAAACGAAAAAGAAAGAATAATAATGCAAAAAAAACTGCGAAAATCGGTCAACAAAAAATACAGATGATTTTTCAAATTGCATTCATTCAAATTTCACGCAACGAATCAAGACAAAACTGATCAAAACAAACGAACAGAAATGATCATTATCAAATGATCAATTTTGCATGTATAAAGAGGAAGCAAACCGGAAGCATTGCGTTTCATAAATCCAATATGACAAAATTTTCAACGCAATCAATAATCAAAAATTCTTTGAGATCCTTCCTTTCCCCATAATTTTCTTCTCGGAACTCCTTCATATCACAAACAATCCCCTACTCTACTACTCACGAAACTGGTGATTCGCATGTGGTACTAATATTAGAGTCTTGTGCTGAACCACTTGTGCTGCTGGATTGCGCCACAGTATTGGTTATTGTTGTTGCAGTCATGAAATTGCTGCTACTACTGCTGTTGGTCGCACTTTCAGGTGGTGGTTGTAACGCGACGAGAATGGCTTGATAAAGAGACACCGCCTCACGAACATGATTGAATTTCAACACAAAACTTTGCAGTTCAACTGCTAACGGCTGAAATTTATTGACATCGTCGAATAATAATTCTCATACGTTTACATTCCTTTTTTTTCCGTCAGCTACAAAAGACCCACCAATCGAATTCCAACAATGATACAGCATATTCATAAGCATTTTAAATTGAGCATTTCAATTCGTTTGCAAAACTCACTCAACTACTTCAACGCTGGTAATAATCATCAACATTCGAATACCGCATGGGAACTCGATGATCATATCCGTAACATTAATATAGTGCAGAAAATAATAATCATAAATAATCAAAATAATGATAAGTTAAATCAAATAACAATAATCAATAAGTCAATAATAATAATAACAAATAAATAAAAGCAAATTAAAAATAATAATCAAAAACAATAATCATAATAATCGTTAACACTGGATAATGCTGTTAATTAATCATAAAACGATATATAAAACTCACATGAACATCCCAATTGCTGTTGCGAATCAACGACGACAAAAACACACAAACCATGCGCACCTGACGGCATTGCAACGAAGACTGCTTCTGGTCTTGACACCGCGACACACACATCATTATATACGAGTTCAAATACTCTTGCGGGAACTTACTTTGCTAAAAACTTCATAAATGCGTTCACTTTCTTGTTTCATTTTGCATCATTTCATATCAACAAATTTAAAATATCGATACCAGGCTCAACTTCTCCGAGCAAATAAAATGCCAAGCAAGTGAATACACGAAAGAGCAAGCAATCAATGCAAAATTAATAAATAAGAGTGCGTTGTACCGAGCACAGTTTGTTGACGACCTCCATTCCTTGCACCGATAGATTCATACTCAACAGCAGATCGAAAAACCTTCAAAACAATCATCTTTTCAGCACCTCATCTAATACATTTCTTACAACAAATGGAAAGTCCCGTCATTAATTAAGTACTCATCTTTCTTATCATCAATAATTCTTGATACTGTTCAATAATGCCCTAGCTCCCTGCCCACCTCTACACAAATATAACATCTTAAATACTAACTGACGGCTCAGCTTGAAGATTGTATAAATTCAAAAGGCTAAAATCAGGGATCCAATTAGTCAAACTGCAACAAGCAACCAATCAATAAACAAACGAATCGACAACTTCATAAAATAATTCCTAAATTACTCACGCTTCAAGTTCTCCGGCATTCTTGTTCACTCGTCTCACAATAACAGCTGCAGCCACTGCTGGATTTTCATCGATGAATTTGGGATACTGAAAAAATAATAATAATAATAAATTCTGCAATCTAAGAATTGACCTGAAGAGCTCATTTCTGAAGAAATCCATCGATGAATCCGCGCGGAATGCATAAAATTCATGCCGCAATCAAGACTGACCTGTGTGATTGGTATATTGACTAGATCCGCAACACTGCCATCGGCTGCGATCGCTTCAGATAAGCGTTGTGCCTCGATTCTTCCCAATACTGACACGAGTGACTTCTTCACCAACTCCACTGCTTCAGCGTGCGTTAACGGTGGCCTTTTGTCTTTTTCTTTCTCACTGCACACGCTCGATACCATTGAAGTGTTGGACGACTGCAATATTCAACTCAGCAATCCATCCATACGAAACTAATTTGCAATTAGCAAAACGATCATGCATCCAAACTGCTTAAGAGAACCGCAGAATGGAAATAAATCCATCTTTACAAATAAATGAAAACGAATAAATTAATAAAAATAACTAAATGAAATAAATAAATAAATCTATACACTTTTTATAAATAAAAATAAATGAATAAAAATATTTTTATAAAAAAATAAATGAAAATAAATCTATACACCTCAAAAATAGATTTCATCTATTCTCGTACATAATGTATCGAGCAACAGTAATAATCCCTCCCCTCCCGTATACATAATGTAATCATCACCATCCTACCTCTACCGTTAGAATATTCTCGTCGGTCGCACATGTTTTAGCCGTGTCCACACTGCTACTTCGTTGATAGGGCAGTGAACTGAGTGAGACGGTGCGTGATGAACGATGATAAGCAGGCGATACGGTGTTCGATGCTTCATCAGTGTCTTCGGTGCCGATCAATGTTTTTGGTGAGGATGGCAACGAGTTACCCCACTGAAACAATCGTTAATGTTTCATCAGATATGACACTTCAGACAAACTAACAAACTTTTTTGCGTGGATCCGATAGATTCTTGATTGCTTTTGGCGCTGTTTGATGACAAGGTTGTAGTGTCTGCGACGAGTGGTCGTTGGTTTTAGATGCGCTACTCTCATCATCCGACACTTTGCTTTTGTCCGATGACTTCAGTGACTGAGATGATGCTGACGATTTCAGTTTTTTTCCATCACTAATAATAATTGCTTGGTCGACGTTTTGCTCGGCGTTACGATCCGCATTCGCATCCGCTAAACTCGGCACATTTGCGTCTGGTTTCAACGTCTCGGCATCCATCCACAATGGCTCCAACAGGAACGGATAAAGGAATTGAAACTGAAATGTGCGCACCAATCGACACGAATGCATTGATTCATATATAACGATAACAGAATCATACCTCATCGTCAGATGGCGGCATCAGAGTGGGTGTCACACGGTGAAATGCTGGTGGCAACAAGTCAGTCATAAACGGATTACACGCTATACTCAACAACGATTTCTTGAATGCCATTTCGTCATTGTACTCTCTGCAAAATATATATCTCTTCGTCAGTGCATAACCCAAATTTTAATGCTATCAATCAATCCTAAACAACCAACAGTGACCTACTTCGTAAAAAGAAGAAAAAGAACAAGTGCAGAAGATTTTCGGTCAAGAAAGTTGCAAAAACGAACGAACCTTGTTGCATCTGGCAGTTTGATGAGAGCTGGTATGGATGCATTCACCAATGCCGAATAGTTGGCTTGACGTTGTTTCAGTGCTGCTTTATAACGATCCAACTCGACCATTTTCATACAAAAATCTTCAGATTCCTTAAGAGAACACATACACACAACCACTAACAGTTCAAATTTGAACATTTGCCATCTTCAGATGAACACTTTCAAACGCATCGAATTCGCACAGTCAAGTAGATGGAATTAGGTTTTCGTTCCTTAATTCATTCTTTAATGCTTATAGTCGAGTTCTGAGTTGCAGTAAATAAAAATCAGACTGATCACAAGATCACCGAAAGGAACTGAATCAAACTTATATAAAAAGAGAAAGAATACCAACAATCAACATCCTACCTCATCAACTTTATGATAAACAATCTGAATCAAGTCGTTCACATTCCTCGACGCCACACTGTTGTGTTCACCATTCAGTAGACAACCCAACAAGTAACGCTCATAAAGATTTGCTTTCGAATGCGCTTCAAAGAGATCATTCGCAAGATCCATGGAACGAGTCTCTTTTTCACAATCCTCAAAGTGCAATCGATCAGCTCATCGCTATGTCATTCGACTCACTGCTCTCTGTTACATGCAAAGTGAAGATGGATGTACTTGCTTAAAGCAGATAACTCGTGTAATGAATTTGTTATCAACAATCTCATCATACCAGTAAAGAAACGAAGAAGACCAGGAACGGATGCCATAGAATATCGTCGATTTGGTCTTCAACTGTTTGTTTATGTCTGTCCAACGCTATATCCAAATCTTCCACTCTTTAAAGACAAGTTCATTTTGAAGAAACTTGTACAAGTTATCAGAAAAATCGTAATGAATGTCATTAATAAAATTACAATAACACACATTACTGCCATTATTGCCATTATTTCAAACTATTTCGATAAAACGTAATTTCGATACGGAATAAATGGAATCTGAGCGGGTCAAAAGATCATATAAAGAGATGAAAAATGAATAAGACCTGTATAAGAGATAGAGCAGGATGAGACGTTGAGGTACTTTAGTTTTAGCGTCGTGTTCTTTGAATATGTGCATTAAGGCAGTTCCAACAGCCAACGAGCTACGCCGAGTGGAGAATGCCTTCAACACAAAGATCTATTAAGTTGAACCAAAGCACTCATCTGGGACGGATGATTACAAGTAAAACTCATCATCGGATACCATCTCAAAAAGCGAATTTTTTCGGTGTGAACTGCATCACATCAACTCATTCAGTTTAAATTGAGAATACCGTAACAAGGAATGAAAAGGGAAGCTCTTGGAGTCGAATCAACCTTCCTGCATGACCAAGAAGGAAGATTAATCGAAAAGTACACTAGATCAGGCTAGATCCGGATGCAATTCATTAAGAAACTCACACTGACAAACACATCTCCCAGATATTCGAACGTTTGAGTAAAACAGTTGCAGAGCCTGAAAAGCACTTGGCTTTGAAATTCGAAAGATTTCGCATATTTTCGACAAAATGCATGTGCCTGCATAGGAATCAAGACAGAAATCATCAACAAACTCAAAGATTACAGGACTTTGCACAGTGAAATTCGGTTGCTCATTGAATTGAGGATTCGAATCTGACGATAATACAACAGACAATATTGGGTTTAATTGACTGTAAGCGGACTCAGCTTTTGTAAACGTGCTGAAACTCCGCATTTTAAAACTATTGAAAAGATCGAAAAGAAGACAAACTTATGAATGGCGCAAAAATCATCTGATGTCAGTACGGATCGAGCCGATGATGATACAGCCATATAAAGGGAATGTAACCAAATGTTCCTCAAATCGTTACCTTCAAATTTTTACAAATATACTCCAAGAATGCACATACAGAAAACGTATTCAAACGCATGAATCACAATGCATACAACACACACTAGCGTATTTCGTCTCATAACGCAAGGCTGAGGTACAACCACCTCAAACTAAAGAGACTGAATCTTAAAAAAGAACTGACATCAACCTAAAATGCAACGAAACACCCTTGCAAATTCAGTTTCATGCCTCTGGCTAAACGTTTCTGAAGTGTGCAGCACACGATAGGGGGTAGTGACACTTCGCCAAGTACGAACGGACTGACAGTTCTCCAAGTGACGGAAGTGGGATTTTCATTTGATATGTGTTCAGAAATGTGAATCTCTTACCTACTCAGCGGGGATAGATCCGGGAAAATCATATATCATTTTGTAGCGCACATCCAGGACAATAAAACATAGCTGATAGATTTACTAGTGATCGACATATGCTTGAGATTCTCGATTTTGCCTTAAGGGCAAAAATGCAACAGATACTTTCAATTGGTACCCACCCGACAGGAAAAATTTTTAATCATGATATATAACATGTTATAGCCGAGATTGAGTACAACAGAAATCTGTTTTAGATTTTTTCGCCAATTGTTAAGTTAAGCGAGTTATGGCGCTCGGCGTGAGCAATAGTGATGTTCACTAATACTCTCACTGACTATAAACCGACTGATATTCTTCTGAAATGTAACAGAGATGAAGCTCAAGGTTTCTGAAAGGTTGCTTTGATATGCTTTTATACGAACCGTCTTTTTATTTATAATCACAGTGTACACTTTTAAAAAGTAATAAAAGTTCGTAAAATCAAAATCAAAAAAATGAACTGTTTTAAACGATGAAATCAAGAAATCGCATGGTGTGATAAAACAATGAAATCCAAATATTTGATGCCGAAATACAAACGACAAAATACTGAATTCAAATGAGAACTGTTTCGATCTCTTCAATGCTAAATTTAACTGGAAGCTATCTGTCGTTCATACTGAGATCATACAATACGAAAAGCAAAAAGAGATCATACAGCATTCATAATTGCGTCAGTGCACGGCCAACACTGCATCGAAGTGGTTGCGTTGATAGCGAAAATTTTGATATCATTCCACTTGCTACTATTTAACTCCCATCTCCAGTATTTTCCGTATTTATACGATAAAAGAATCATGAAATATTGTAACATGACTGAAAAATAAGGAAATATTCTGAAAAACGTGCCAAAAACCGTAAAGCTTTAGAATGGCACGAACCTCAACTTGATCCCCCGCGTTCCGGTCCCAACCAAAGACGTATGCCACTGCGCCATTGGTGCTGTCATCCTGCAAAATGCTGAACTTACAAAAATAAACCTTGAAAATTTTGATATCACTTCACTTTCCACTATTTAAACTCCAACCTTCAGTACTTTCCCTATTTCAACGATAAAAGAATCGTGAAATATTGTAACATGACTGAAAAATGAGGAAATATTCTAAAAATCTGATAAAAAACGTAAAACGTTAAAATGATTCGAACCTCGAGCCGCTCCGACGTCCTTCTCATCTCCACCAAAGTCGCACGCCATTGCGCCATTGATGCTGCTATCCTGGAAAATGCAAAAGTGAACCTTGAAAATTGTGATATCACTTCACCTCCCACTATCTAACTCCTACCTCCAGTATTTTCCCTGTACCTGCGATAAAACGCAAATAAATAATGAAATATTGCAATCTCAGTGATAGCCTACGAAAAAGCTAAAAAAGTTGTAAAACATCAGGATCCGAACCTCAACTGGATCCGACATCCTCCCGGCGTCGGCCAAAAACGTCTGCTGATGCGAATTTGATGCTCTTAATCTGGAATATAACGAAGCTATTGACAAAAATCAACCCTAAAAATTTTGTCATCACATCAATTCCCACTATTAAACTCCTACCTTCAGCATTTCCCTTATTTCTGCACGTTCCTAGCTCATGAAATCTTGCAGTTCATTCGATAACATGAGAAAATATTCACATAAAATGTGCTAACAATAAGAAACTCTAAAACGTTACCTCGACTCGAACCAAGATTAATTCAAACGGCTCACTTCTCTCCACCTACGACATCTGTCACTTTGCCACCAATACTTCCGATGCGAAATTTGCAGATAAAAATAGATTGAATAATGCACCACCACTCGATACCCTAATTCTTCGCATAATATAGAACTTTGATCAAAAATAACCTCGAACTGAGATATATTTGAACAAGTCAATATTCACGAGACGGAAACTAAAATAACTCGAAGAAAATTGCGGAAAAAACTCGGAAAAATACAATGCTATTACCAGTTTTTAACCGCTTGTCCCGATATTCCTCCATCGTTGATAAAGTAATCGAACCCATCTTAGCATATCCAATCTTTCGCAAATTGAAATGAAAATTCATTAATCAGAATTAGTGAGACACACATATATATGCACCACGATGAAACCCTCACTTTAAATAATGCTCACAAATTTAGTGACAAAGGACGATGACTATACCAATGAATAGAAATAATTATCTGGTCACGGTTAAGAAAGCATTATTTTTTCCACAGTTGATGCATAATAAACATCGCACACAAGTAAGCTTCTGCAAGAATAATGAATCTAGGCAATTGATATAATTGACACTTGATCGCATTCACATCATTAAGGTGATATTTTTGACAAGAGGTTCACCCAAAAATAATTCCCTCCTGCTTAGGAATGCGTACATGATAGCACAAAAAGGCTCCTTCTTGAAAGTGAACTTCTTACTGCACCCTTTTATAGCTTCATTGCTGAGATGTGATCGAATGTCTCAATTGTCTTAACTCACTGTCCAAGAGAACTTTCCAAACTTGTGTCCTCCGCTTACTATGCACTGGTGCACAGTAAACATCGCACACAAGTAAGCTTCTACGAGAACAGTGAATCTAGTCAACTGATACAATTGACATTCGATCACATTAATACCATTAAAATAATATTTGTAGCAAGAGGTCCACCCAAGAAGAATTCTCTTCTGCTTAGGAATGTGCACGAAAGTATAGCAGTAGAAATGAATTTCTTTCTACACCTTTCTATAGTTTCTTTTCTGAGATGTGATCAAATGTCTGAATTGCTTGAACTCACTATCCAGCAGAACTTTCCAAACTTATGTCCTCCGCTTACTATACACAGTTAACCTCAACTTTTTTTGCTATGACCATCTTGCAGTCATCACCGAACCAGCATAATTACTACTACCATTGAAATCATTACGATCAACCGGGGAATGTGAACTTACAAAGCCTCGGAAGTGATGGTAACGCTCAATGCTCACAGTCATACCGGAATCAGAAAGGATAGCATTACTAAACATATAGCACTGATAAACGTCGGACATAAGTAAGCTTCGCGAGAAAGGAGAAATCTTTCTTTGGTCGGGAACCCTCTCATCATATGCCAGAGGATAATGTCAACAACAATGCTCGGGCAAGTATCACCAACAGATTTCAGAATCATTTCTTCCCGATTAGGCACTCTGCAGAAGGCCTTAAAACCTTCTGCAGATAAACTCCTAATCCTAAACCTCGGCAAATCAATTGGTTGGGAACATCCATAGTTGAAGATAAAAAGCACATCTATTATTGAGATCCCCCACTAAAAGTAGTTCATCATACCAACACTTTCCGAATGCGATCAGCGGGTATCAAATAATTCGATTTGCTCCTCAAGCGAACTCAACAGACTTATGTCCTCGGCTTAACGCACATACTACTTATGGTTTGCTAACGTGATTCTACCAGCTATCCTTACCAATTCCACTATAACTTTTTTGATGAATTTGTTCCCTCTTTTCAATTTAAAAAAAAGTGAACAGAACAAAAAACATGCAATAAAAGCTAGCCTGCAATGAAGACGAGACATGCCGGAACACGCAGACCTCCTTGAAATCCTTCTCGCTTGCTAATCCTTGCATACGACTGACCGCCACTGATTGAAGATCCGAACACTTTCTGTCGATAATTGTCGATTCCAACCGATTTGCATAGCCTTTCTCACTGAAAAAACAACGACAATACAACAAATGATGCTGCAAAATTTTTCAGAAAATAAAATGGATCAAGAAAATGCTGGAGAATAGCTACGAAAAAACAACTACTTATGATAATAAATTTGGTTCCGTGTTAATTACTTGTCATAATAAATTTGGTTCTGCCTTTTTCCAATCCGTGCATTTTCC